>JAQFZW010004469.1:0-10225 GCA_034687055.1 Heteromurus nitidus
TCTTCAACTCCTCCCCATCGATACTCATCATCCTGGCTTGAAATCGCCGAGCCACCACTCTACGCACCAAAAATCAAAACTTCAAAATCACGTAATTTAGAAATTTTAAATGTTAAACCAATCATCATAACTTGCTCTCTACCTCCGGAGCCAGTGCTTCCGCTAGCGCAGGAGATTGGTCATCCCATTTTAGCGACTTTTGCAAACTCAAAGCCGTCTTCCGCAAATCCGTATCAATCCTACGTCCATCTAAACAACAAAACAAGCCATATAAAACTCCAATTAAAGTTTCCATTATAAAAATAATATCTTAGATTTCTGGATGAGCGACTGGTCAGTTTAATTTAATTTACCTTCTAACGCTCTGCTCAGTCGGTCCTTCTTCTCTTGAATTGCCTTCTTTCTCTCTTCAACTCCTTTTCTGTACAGAAACTCTCGTCGGAGTCGTGCTTGTCGACGAATCTATGATAACCAAAAATAAATTCACACAATAGCTATTAAAACGAACTTAACTCTACTATGTTGTATAATTGATGAACAATTACAAATAAATACCAAAACTGCTTTATAAATTTGTAAACAAAAACTTACCATGTTTGATTTTGCTTTGCTGATCCAACTGTTTCACTCAACACTCGATCAAGTTAAATATAATTCCTGAATTTTGCTTTGAAGCCAGGTCCGATAGATATTTTTGAAACTATAGCTTGAATGTAAGGAAGGGTTAAATGCATGCCTTAAATATTGCTTTACATAATTACATCACACACTCAGCTCACACACAATGTTTATGTGCACATGCATTGGAATTTGGGTGTAAATCTGGAATCATACAGGTTTTACCAGCTGACCAACTTTGACAAGTGAATAGTGAACATGAAATGTTAAAGGGTTGTATGAACATATTTTTTTGTGAGCAAGCACGTTTTATAAAAGCATATATATGCATTCACATGCTTGTTGCGAGTAAAAAACAACGAAACGGTTGGGATTGGCGTGTTGACGCTTTTTCATACGATTCTCAAGTTGAACACGCAAGTTCATGTTAACAATATGTGAGCAGATCACAGGAGGATCAGAATCATGTAGTTACAGATATTGAGATATTGTATGTATATGATTTGATTTTTAAGTGCTCTCATTCTATCTAATTAAATCAATTATATTTTTATAATTCACTACATTATATTGCGTTATTGGATACATCGCTTTCATAGACTCGTTCATTCCATTATGTCATTTTCATTTCCTATTTCTTGATAAAAAAAAATGACAAAAGACAAGAAAAAATTGAGACAAAAAATAGATTTTTTTAAATGATTCGGTCATCAGATTAGATTTATGACTACCAAATGTAAATGTGGTCAGCATATTAATCTGTTCGGTATGAGTTAGCGAGTCAAATGCCAAGAAATATTTATAAAAAAATATTATTCTTGCATAACACTTGAATTCGTGAAGCACAACTCATTTTGATGATAGTGATCAATGAACGTGCTATCGGTCATCGGTCGGTAGTCGGTACAACAATCAAGGAGTCAGGAGTCGCATTATAAAAATCGAATTAGTTACAATTACTTCTGCTTTTCAGGATTATTTAAGAGGCAGGAGCCAGCATTAATTGCACATTAATACATTATTGCATATCTTTACAAGGAAATTAAATATTTAAATATTGCATACATACGTTCACCGATTTTTTTCAACTTGTTTCTGAAAAAGTTGTTCACGCTCTGTCTTGAGTGAACTCAATTCTAAATCCTAAAAAAATGAATAAATATTTGTATTTTTTCCTTCTAGCTTCTAACTACTCGTCTAGGATTGCATAATACTGCTTCATTAAAATATCAAAGTAGCAGATTCATTGCACAGTGCCAGTAACATTATTCAGGAAGTTACTCCGATCTCCGATACAGCGAATGAGAGTGCGATGAACGTCCTTTGACCAGTTTTTTTCTTTTGCTTCTCCTCATCATGTCCCATTTTTTTACTCCAATAATTAAATGCAGTTAAAGTCAAAAGATAAAATGCAAATTAGATGCAACAAAAGGTATTCTATTGAATCGGTGCAACTCATAAATCACCAAAGTTGAAAATGCAACCCGTTTGTCCAACAGATCTTCCCAACATGAACACGTTCATTTCAGACGAAAAATTCTAATTTGGTAGCAGCCTAATGACAACTGTCACAAACGTAGTAGACACATGCACATTTTGACGACGAGACGCCTGCTGATTATTATTCCACAAAAATTCCACTTTCACCATACATTTTATAGAATATAGCACATTTAATTTAGCATATATCCCAGTTCGACCTCCTCTTGCTATGATGCTGTTATGCATAATGCATCATGTATTCTCATAAAAAGCTAAATTGCCGAAATGAAATGATGATGCCCTAAGGAGTCCTGACTGACCTGAGATGAGAAGGACCACATGACCACACGAACGAAACCAACTTTTTTCGCACGATAAAAAAAATTACAACCCAAACGTACAAAGGCTCACCTTTTATAGATTTTTTTGGTGGTGGTGGTGGGCAGAACATAGTCATCATCAACATCACACTCACACGCATCAAAAGGATCTCATGATGCATGATTATCATGTAAACAAGAAAACTTGTTCTTGTCACCCTCCTTTTGCTTATCCAATTACATTATTACACAACGAAAATCAATCACGTCACTTTTGACTTCGAGGAAACAGCAAGTTGGGACTTTACGAAATGCGAAGACTTTTATGTGACGCTAACATGGCCAACATGAGAATATATATCTTCATCCTCTCCAATTTTTTCTTCAGTCGTCGCTTCCGCTTCCTTCCGTTTCCGTTCCAAAACCCGTCTACGTAAGCATTTATTATTGCATGAATAAATATCATTACATGTCCTCAGACGTATTACATAATTTTTTGTTCAAGTATTTGTCATAATTCTTATTCTAAAAAAATATTTGGGCTAATTTTTTTACAAATTCAAAATGGCTTTAGCTCATCAAGTCAAACACGCATTTTGTCTTTGTCGCAGATTGTGCGTGGAGGAGGCGAATCATGTTTTCATGTGGCATGCTTCCTCCCCATTTTTTGCTGCTAAAAAAGTGAATTTTTAAAACGCATTTTTGTAATTGTATTCAACGAATAATAAAAAAGGCCGCTATATAGCCAAGTTGTTTCGACGTGGAGCCAATCATTTGGTGAAGTGGGTGCGAATGGGACACACACGAACCAATATAGTTCGAATAAAACTTCTTCGTAGAATGGGAGCTTTAGAGACTTAAATAATATTTTTTGCTGTGATCATGTAAAGCGGCCAGTTTTAAGTTAGAAAAAAATATTTTGTTCAAAACCGTATCCATTTTCTAGATAAAATGGCTCGAAGTAGTATACTTTTATGTTTTACGCTAATATTTTATTGTTCAACGTTCCTGCAAGTGTGTGTTCATTGTGGGGATCGAGATGACGAGCTTATCGCGACGTTGTTGGCAGCGTCAGAGAAGTCCATAGATGAGCTGGATGATTCTCAAGTGGCGAAGATATTCAAAGCGCTGGAAGGTAGGTGTTGCCAATTTGCATACTCAAAATTTTTGGCAGAGCAAAAGTAGGAAAAATATATTTTCACTGAATTTTCAGCTGCTGAGAATACAATCCTCTCCACACCACAGGAGGGTGAGGAGGTGGAGGAGGAGGAGGCATTGTCTGAGGAGGAGACATTGTCTGAGGAGTCGAACTCAGACTCCAGTCCAGAGATAAATTACTTAACGACAACTCCAAAACCAGACCCATTCTTCTTCAACACTCAAGCCCCATTCTACCCGAAAGCTTCAGCCAACGCCAACACCTCCGAAGTTGACGAAGAAGCAATCCTGATGGAATTAGAAAAGGCAATCCTCGGGGCAGGAGAAGAAGCCGCAGAGTCTTCGATAAACAAGAGGAGCAGCTACGGCTGGGGCTGGCATCACGATCCCCCACTCGACGGTCTTCTCTGGGGCACGGCCAAGGCCGTTTGGGACATTGCGAGGCCTTCCTTCTACAAGACGAAAGCGGGTCTCAAAGTCGCCGTAATTAAGGACACGTTGACCCTTCCCCTTCGAACATTTGGCCACATCAAGAGCCACGTTTTGGACTTGACGAATCCCGGAAAAAGAAGTATTCATGGATGGGGCGGCTGGGGAAGCCTTCATGACCATCACGACCACGGTTGGGGCTGGGACAAGCACCACCATCACCCTGTTTACGTCAAATACGAACCAAACAACTCCCTCTTCAAGTCGTGGCTCCGCTTCATTCTCCGAGTTTTGAGGCCAGCTGTTATCAAAACGTATCATCTGAAGCGGACCTTGTTCTGGCTGAAGCTCCGCCTTCTAGGCAGCCTCATCAAGATCCTGAAGTATTCCAAGCTGAAAGGAATCACGGAGCTGATCAAGAGTAAGCTGAAACCGAACATTGTTGTAGTGACGCCCACTGAGGAGCCCGTCGTCCATCATCATGGCTGGGATTCGCACGGCTGGGAGGATCCACATGCCGGCTGGCCTGGATGGATTGATCCTTCCCCTCAGAAAGGGTGGTCTGGCTGGGCTGAGCCTGTCTTACATCCAACGAAAGGATGGCATGCTGGATGGAGTGAATCAGTTCATCATCATAAGGGTTGGGTGGCTGGACCTCCACCAATAAAAGCAAAATATGGCCATCCACCTCCACCTGATCCTGCCCCAAAACCGAGCTACGGTCCTCCTTCCCAACTGCCTTCAGGTTATGACTTTTACAGTACTCCAATGCAATCATACGGAGCTCCTCCTCCCGCTTCGTCCCCTCCAGACTCAATGTATGGTCCTCCAGCGGCGTCCTCAGATGGATACGCACATAACTACCTTTCCCCTCCACGAGTGAAACATTCCCCAACCGCCTACTCCAAGGAGAATACTTACTCGAACCCTAACGGACCTGCAGCTGCGTCAATGGAGCCACCTCCTTCCTCATTGGACCAAGTAGCCGATCCTTCGTACAATAAATATCTTAAACAACTGGGCATCAACACGGATGACCTATCTCCCGAGTCAGTTCGAAATCTGAGGGAGTCCGAAAAGGAAGATGTGCCTTACCTCACTCCCTCCGACTCAGCTTCCACAAAGGAGGAGGCTTCGGTTAAGGAGACCGCCCAATGACACCATAATTATTATTATAACTCTGTTAACTAATGTGTTTTTATTTACAATTGCCAATTACAGTATACTTCTTGTTGTTTTTATGTAAGCATGCAAATATTTTATGGAGAGCAATAAAAAATTAAAACAAAAGCAACGTGACTGTGTTGTTGAGCACTCCGAAGAGAACGGCAATGACTGTCGTCTTCTTGACGTAGTAGAAGCTCCCAATGTCCACCCGGAAAACTGGCACCGAGCGCAGAAACTTGCGCATCCACCTCGTTGACTTGCTGGAGTGGGTCCAGTTCTCGAACATTCGAGTGGAGAGATCATGCAACTTGCCAAACTTGCGGAAGAGAACGGCCAGGTAGAGTGTGGCCAGCAGGCCCGTGCATCCCATCACCAAAGATCGAGGGCCAGCTAGTTTGATGACGCCGTAGGTGCCCAGGCTTCCGACGGAAATTGCGACAGCCTTGTGAGCGGGGAGGAACCACGTTTGAAAATTGTGCTGGAAGAAGCGGTGAAGCACCTGCATGCTTCGCACACTTTTCAAGAAGATCTTCATGCTCCGGAGAGATTTGCTCGTTTTTGCTCCTTTCACTTTCCAACTGCGAATCATTAAGATCACTTTTTTACACTGTTTTTTACCTGAGAACTTTAATTGAATTTGTGGCTTGGCTTACTCGAGTTCTCGAACAGTGTAGACCATGCAACTGGCGTAGACGTACAGGTGGAAGCAGAATATCCAAACGTTGGCCTGAAATGAAGATAATTTTTTTAGTTTATTTCGAATTTTAATAATTATTTTTTGCTCATATCTCACTATCCCCATACCCAAGTGTTTATCCAAATCCAAGCTTGAATCATCAAAACAGGCGCCCGGAAATAAATGGGAACGTGGAATGGATCCGGGAAGAGTGACGTGAAGAAGTGAACTCTGCTCGGATACTTGACGATGATGATGATATTCTGAAGATTGACAAGAACTCCGATGATAATTACGGCAGAGAAGAATTTGATGCATCTTGGTCCCTTTTCTCCAGGGAGCATATACGCGTCTGGAGGAGTAGAAGTGAAAGTATTATTGAAGTAATTTTTTTATGCATTTAATTTAGAATTGTATAAAGTTTCGGCCACCTTTGATATGCCTGAAAAAGTTGATATATCGTATGCAAAAAGCTGGGGCTTCTTCCCACATTAAAAAAGTATTAATTTGGATGACAACGGGCATCGTGTAGCAGAGGAAGAGGTAGCCCATCTGCACCAGAAAGTCGATTGACATGTGCTCATTCTCCAATACAACTGCCTTCTCGAACACTCGGAAAAGTATGAATGAGATGTAGACGCAGTTGATGGTGAAGCTGAGCCATACAAAAAGATTTCTCCAGGTTGTGAATGATGGCTGGACAATATCACCTTGTTGAGAATCGTGTCGCTTAATGAAACGATAAGGGATCGCACCTGATTTCCATCCTATGTTCGTGGCGAAGCGAAGAGCACGAAAGGTTTTTGGAGGAATCATGCCGCAATTTTTGGGAGGATTTCTAAAGAATTTCAGTGCGGAGAGGAAAGGGGTGATACAGTTAGCAAAAAGCTGAGATTGTGTACATTTTCCTAAGAATAGATCCATATTTGGATTTCGTAGTAAAACTTGACACGGTTCGAACGTAAAAGATTTAAAAAAAAACAATTAAAAGTTGTTAGAAATTGGGAAGGTAGTTCGAACGCAGGGGAAAATTTATGAAATAAATCAATTTCCACAGATTATATAGGATGGAATTTGATTTGACATGGAACAAGACCATTAACGACAACGCAATGACGTAAAATATTTTTTTAAATAACTGAATCCTGTTGTATTAAAATATAATCATTTGATATTCATCGCTTTCATTCGCCAGCAACACACTTCCTGGCCGGTGTAACATCTGAAATCGTGGCGAAAATTATTGCTTTCATTTCTTTGAGACAAGCCGACAAGAGTGACAACATACATACATATATATAACCCCCAATTAAATACTTCGTTTTTGTGCTTTCCAAATCTATTTGCCCTTGTGTTCTCCCTCAGACTGTACACATAAACTTCTCACACGGTGAATTGATTGACAAGGAACTGAAGTGCGTACGAGACGTATATGGGACTTGCTTGTTCAAGGGGTCACCTTAAACTTAAAATGTCTCTACAAAAAATCATCATACGCAACCGACATTTATGCATACACACGCACGTAGTGCGGTAGTACTCCATTTCGGTATAATTTAGCAAACTTGTCCAATTATTCAATTACGGTTCAATAATGAAAGTAATTCCGAAAAACATGTCGGATCATACACATGCAACACATTGGCAAGTATTTATTTTACATGACAAGTGCATGACAGCAACTTCCTGGAGCTTTTACACATCAAACAAAAGAAGAATTACAAGAGACACAATTTGACATGCTGGATATACATTTACATTGACTCACGACACACATCACGTTGTCGTTTGTTTGTGTTAAAGTAATAATTAATGTTATTGACGTTATATAACCTTCGAAATTAGAGTAATTATTATTACACATGGGAAACATCAAAGATCAGTAATGACGGTTACGAAATTGGAAATTCGACTAATTATTATTTGCCATTTACTCAATACCCCAACAAGAGGGTAATAGTCCCGTTGAGAATCGAGTACACAACACTCACGACGGTCGTCTTCTGAATAAAGTAGAAGTTGGCGACATCCACCCGAAACTCGGGAACAGACGTAATGAACTTTCTCATCCATTTCGTTGACGAAGGTGAGTACAGCCAAGCCCTGCGGAGTTGAATGGATGCTTCGTAAATGCGGCCTAGTTTGTAGTAGAGAGAAGCCAAGTAAAGGACGCTGAAGGTTGCAGCGAACCCCATGATTCGTCCTTGTTTCCCCTCCAATTTGATGACGCCGTACAAGGCAAGAATCGCGATGCTCATCGTGTTCGACTTTTGGGCTGGCTGGAACCACCAGCGATATGTTTCCTGGAATACTGAGTGATGGAGGACACGAAACGTGTTCAGAATTTCGAGGAATGTTTTCGTTTGACGGAGCTTCCCGGACGTTCTTGGGTTCTTGACTTTGGGACTGCGACAAAATAATTAGAATTTTAGCAAATCGAAAATGATAAAAACAATTTTTAGAAATTAGAAAAAAGCTGAGAGACGATTAGATTCTTTTTACTTGAGCTCCTTCAGGAGAAAGATCCCACCGCAAGAATAAATGTAAACGGTGAAAATGTAGAAGAAGATATTTGTCTGCACAATTAAAATACATAATGCATCCAATATTATCGTTGATCTATCTGATCATCATCATAAAAGTGTCTTAAATTTACCCAAAGATTGTACCAAACCCAGCACTGTGGAATGATGAAAGGCAACTTGACAATGAGGCTCTTCTCCTTCGGATTCTCCAGCAAAGAAGTAAAGAAATGAAGCTGGTCAGGCTTCTTGAGCATGAGAATCAGGTTCTGAAGATAGATCAGGTTCCCCATTACGAACAAGATGGTGAGGAAAGTATTGCTTTTCGCCAATGTGGCCTGGGGCAATATGAACTTCTCTGCAAAAGAATAGTATCATTTTAGTACAAGTATTTTTAGCACCTTTATAGAAAACCTCTGGAGAAAACTGATTACTTTGAATGGTTCTGAAAAAGGACAAATATTGTGAGATGAAGAGTGGGATGAAGTCTCCTTTGAGTAAAGTTTGAATGTTGAGGAGGACTGAGACAAGGTAGCAAGTGAGAACATACGCGAGTTTCATCAATTCGCTGAGATACTCCTGTTCTGAGCTCTGGTGGCCTGAATTTGAAGTAATTTGGAAAATTAGAATGCGATAAGTGACAAATATGACGTACACAACATTTAGCAGTTTGCTTATGCACTGGTAAATTTTTCGAAGGGTTGTGGTGGTGGAGACGATAACTCTCTTTTTCCCATTGGGACCTTTATGGCTGATGAACCGGAAGTTGGATCCTCCTCCAAACCAGATTAGATTTAGGGAAAGGAGAAGATACGAGTAGGTGAGACGAGACAACATTATTTCGTCCTCATCGACAGTCCGGACACTAATAAGCACAAATGTTAGAGAGAAAGGAGGGGACCAATATCTTTGTAATGCATATTATGTCGTCTGGTAAATTATTATTTCAAGGTCTCCTTGATTATCATTAATCCTACAATTTTTCCATCAGTTTATATTGCTACAAAAGCAAATGTATAAATCGCCCTAATTCTGGAAAGAAGTTATGTAACTAAATATGCATTTTTTAAACACGTATTTGGACCAGCTATCACGTCACAGCTACGTTAGATATCTTCTTTCCCCGAAATCATGTATGCGGTAATGACTCATGACTAAATGAAGTTACTATTTACTAATTCAGTTCAAATCCTTGTTTTCTAACATTATATATACTATACGGTGTTCCATATTATAGAGAGGAGAATGCTGGTGGAACCTGGACATGTTTATTTATAAAAAATGATTTATGAAACAAGCCTCTCTACTCTGATAGTAGTATTTCCCAACGTTATTTTACCTAACAATATAACGACTTGATTCTATAACTTCCTGTTGTCGTGTGTAGTGAAAGTTAGGAGAAAATTGAACACTAATAAATTCATGGCGCATTATATACCTTCGACTCGAGCCAGACGAAATTCCAGAGTATGAAAATTTTGTAGCTACAAAAGTATTTACGCTGGCATTGAAATGTACATGTGTGCCCAAATTATTTACATTCCGATTCCATCCTCATAATCCCAACTCTCTCATTGCCTTCAGGAAGCATTAAGAAAGTGAGTTTTTCCATTAGTATACTAATCTAACTTAAATGCATTTATAACATATATACGTTTTACTCATGACATGCTTGTATCAGAAACATAGGTCCAGGTATACCTAATTTTAATTTCTGACACAAAAATGACGTTTTATATCCGATTTTATTTACCTTTACAGACTTTGTGCTATTACAATATAAAGTAATTTTACGAAAGTAATTGCAAATTTGGCAGAAATATATCTACTGCGTTCAAATTATTTGTTTTAAA
>JAQFZW010004470.1:0-10220 GCA_034687055.1 Heteromurus nitidus
GCAACAGCGATGACAAATGTGATAGCCACAATAATACCCGAGTATGTAGCGTAGTAGCTCAACATTCGAAAAACAATTCCATTGAAGATTCTCATTAGAAGCGAATGGTCGCTGGAAATGTATTCTCCGGAGCACTCGGCTAACAATAGGTAGCCTTGGTTGGAGGGTGAGCATTCAATTACCCACGTGAAAATCGGTATCCCGAACAATGGACAAATGTACATGCCCATAACGACGTATTTTACCATCCAAACCATACGTATTTGTTCTTTGTGTTTGTGTCGAATGTAGATTTATTGCGTCAGATGTCACCTGGTAAAGTATCGTCAAAATATTTTATCAAGAATCAAATTTAACTAATCCATTGATTATGCTAACCCTGACTTACTTTCGATCTTCTGACTGATGTCGACAGTCGGGCATTTATAAACCCTGCCACCTGATTCCGTTTCAGGATATACACGAAGGCAACAAATTCGCTCGTTGGGAAACCAGCTCCAGTAACCCAGCTAAACATTATGACCATTGGGTTGTCACCTTTGTATGTGAACGTTTGGACTTCGACAACAAATATCAAAAATAATTGAAACACCAGAAACAAGAATGGGATTCTGATTCTGCCACTTCCTTTTGAAATGGAATTATTTGTATATTATTTAATAATTTTTGCCATATGTCTAGTTTGTAAATACTGTAGCAAGAAAATCCTCAGCACAGCAGAGCATCAGTCATATTCTAAAGGAAAATTTTCTGATAGTGGATAATATATTCTGTGACATTACATTACAGATGATTCGAGATGATCCAAATCCTTCAGATATACCTTCTCACGAAAAAATCTGCCAAAACTAGTTTAGATTGCAGCCATGCTTAAACAGAGATCACGGTAAAAAGGGGAATTGCGTAATAATCTGGCATGCGAATGTGTGTCACGACGATACCTTGGACAAATTCACACTTTTGTTGGCCCGAGATATCTTTAGATTTCGATACGCTTTGAGGAAATATTGCAGATTCCAAAATGTCCATTGTTATGCTCGGGTGAAACTTTGACATGACTCAGATATGCCGAGAGATATGTTTTCAGTTCCAACATCTGCCACGTTTCATACTCTCACATCGTGCATTTTTTGCTTCTTCTTCCAAAATACCAATTATATATGTGCAAATACAAGAATTGCCGACAGGCACAAACCGACAAACGCAAAAAATATTTACGCAATTTTCTTTCCTTCCAGTCAACTCAAAAATAGACCAAGAGAAGGGGGAGAAGTAAAAAACATGCGGGTGCGAAAGAAAATGCGAAGCTCGAAAGTCTATTAGTGCAAAGGAAAAGTATGCCATAAAACATCCACGCGTCCGTATATGACTTATGCTTTGTTCCTTTGGGAGCTACTACGCACACAAGTTTTATTGCGAAATGCGACTGACTCACAAAAAAAGTTTAAAAGGTGAGCTCCCCGACGAATACTATAATATTTTGTTGTGTAAACATGCGAGGGTGTGCGAAGACGAGACTACCGAATGAACGAGGAAATCGGCTGGGAAATGTATTTCTTACAAATATACGCACATAAGAATCCAACAAAAATTTCAAGTTTTTCACTTGAAAGCTGCTGAGGTGGGAGCACGCCATACTATACCACCACATTTTTCGCTTTTCTCATTTTAATCCACCGTCTAGTGCACACATGCCATAAAGCTGAATGGAGCACTCTGTATGCATGGAGTGGAGCCAGAAGCCGTAGTGCAGTCCACTTCCGGGAGCTCGGAGCGTACTAGACCAGCAGCTCACTCCACATATTTTTTCGGTGAACTCACCCGGGCTTTAAAAGAACGTGCACGACGAGCTTTTAGGACTACCTTCTTCCTCCTTATCTAAACACACGTAGTGTTACAATATATGAGAGTTGTATAAGCTAAAACTGCTCGCATCACATGTTTACTCCAAAAAATCCTCCAATCTCCATAATAAAAACACTGGTCGCGAGAGCTTTCTCTTGTACTAGAATACGTTTTGTTTTTTTTCTAGAGAAAAAAATAGTAATAAAATTCGCAGCTTGAGTCCATCCTCCGAGCCAAAGGGCTTAACCTGCAAATGTAAGTATAAAGTAAAATATCTTGCTCTTGTCAATGTGACAGGATTATTTAAAAAGAGAGTGCAACGGGTGGAGTCTCCGCCAGTTGACTTTGGTCATGAGAGATCAACGACTTGAAGAGTTGAGCTGTGAGAAAACAGAAACATTTTGCGAAGGAAAATATTATGCCTTGGGTCTCTCTTTGATTTATATGACACGCTCGACACTATTCCCTTTCTTTCTCGTGAGATTTGTGAGATGACGCAAATCACGTCTCGCATTGCACAAACAGTTCACCCCAACGTTCCCTTCAGTTCGCAACGTCAACTTGCTTGTGCTCCGAAAAATGGGTGGAAAAACGTTGGGATCGACGTGGACGTGGTGGTGGCTGTCGAATGACGCTGATGCTGTCATCATCGATGCAGTGACAATTGCAAAGTGCGGAAGGATAATCGAAAGTTGGGAAGTGTAAAACAGAACCAAAAGTAACAATTTACAACTTCCTCAAGGATGATTCCAAATCCATTGTTGGACCCCATCAAAAGTATACTCATATTCAACAGGAGACGGATCTACATTGACAATGTGTTCTTTCGAATTCACTACGTTTGGACGTCCATTCTGCTCATCGCGTTCGCTCTCCTCGTTACCTCGAAGATGTACATTGGGGACCCCATCAATTGTTTGGCGAGCCAGGACCTGAAGGACATTGTGAAACAGTATTGCTACATCCATTCCACGTTCACGAGGGGGAGGTTCGAGAAAGGGAACTGGGTTTATGAGCCAGGTAAAATTTTACCAAATGAGATTCTATCAAAAATTATATGTCGGATATAAATTATTTTTAAAATAATTGTGACTTGACTTTTACTTTTTGTATACGCAGCAAAGGAGAACGAAATTTATCCTGGAGTGCGACCAGGAATCACCGGTGATCGAGTTCAGGTCCATTCATACTACCAATGGGTGTGGTGCGTCCTCGCGATGCAAGTAGTTGCCTTCTACTTTCCCCACTGGGCGTGGGAGAAGCTCGAGCGGGGCACGACAATGATGCTCGTGGGAGACCTCAATCTGCCCATGCTGCCAGACGAGAAGAAGCTGAAGCAGAGGAGAAAAATCCTTCTCTATCTGCGGAGGAACAGGGGCCACTTCCAAAACTATGCTCTCTTCTACTCCCTCTCGGAACTGGGCAACTTGCTAAATATCATCATCAATCTTCTCCTCACCGACTACTTCATTGACAACGCCTTCTCCACGTATGGCCTCCAAGTGTTCCAGCTCACCCAGCTGAAGCCTTACGAACGGGATGACGTCCTAGCTCGAGTATTTCCAACTGTGACCGCTTGTCGCTTGGCCACCGGAGGAGTCGCCTTTGGCAAGGTTCAGCACGACATCCTCTGCGTCCTCCCAATTAACATCATTAACGAGAAAATCTACATATTCCTTTGGTTTTGGTTCATCTTTGTCCTCATCAGCGCCATTCTCTGTATGATTTACCGACTGATCACCCTCAGCGCCCCGTTTAGATCGTACATGATGAAGCTGAAGGTGAGGCAGAAGGGGCAGCAAGACAGTGCTCAGCACTTTACCATTCACTCAAAATATGGGGATTGGTTCTTGATGTACAAGCTCGCCCAGAATATGGATCCTGTGACGTTCGGGGACTTGATTGAAGATGTGGACCAAGCGTTTAGGAAGTGGGACTCGGCTAAAGTCTCCGATGAGGAGCTTGCTCTGGACGCCCCGCCGCCGAGTGCTCAGCAGAGCCCGATTCACGTGAACACGGACTTGCTCTACGCGTGACAATTGGATTTGGAGAAATCTTCCAGTTCGCCGGTGATCGTGAATGTGAATCCTGATGGGGATGGTCGGAGACGAGGGAATACTAATGAGAAGGGGTTGATGCTCTGGGATGAGGAGTTCACGTACCAACGCATCTAATCATATTCATATGTGCCTTTTAAGGAACAACCAAAAAAACACTGCAAAATTCCAACTTCCACGATTTTGTCAAAAGGAAAAAGAAAACTACAAAAAATAATGATTTTTGCGTGTCTCCTTCATGTACATTTTTCAGTCATATTTTTGTACACAATTTTTTTGTTTGAATTTTGTTTTCCTCAAGATACCTAGTGCCATAAATAGATATATGCCTTGTCAACAAATGACTTGTAAAGTATAATACTCGAGAGACAACCGTACTACTACTTACGACAACCATTTACATATACACACTCCGTAATAAACAGCCTATAAGTAAAACACGTGACATTTATTCTATGCAAAATTGTACAAGATAAATGAACGAGATATATATAACAGTCGAATATTATATTGAGAGTGCATTGAATACATAAATAAATTATAGTTACAAACTGGAACACGACGAGCGGAGGCGCCCATGTTTTGAATTCTTTTTTTCCAAACTATCACATCGCATTGCGTATTTTTCTTCTTCTTTCTCAAAAGAAACTTGGTTACTTGGCCAGACCATCTCATCATCCAAAAAAATATATATCCAACCGTACGCTTTTACTTACGCCTTATGATCATCTCTCAATCCCTCTAAACATTTTCCTTTTTTATCGTCAAACGCTCTCTGGGATCAATCCCCGACGCGACTCACAAAAGCCATAAAAACGGAAGGGAGAATAAGATAGGGAGAAGCATGTACCTTATAATATACAAAAAACACGCCAAGTAGAAACCAAATGAATGACATTTGTGAAAATAAGCGTAGTCACAAAAAAAGTCAAGTCTGGTCTGTTTTCTGTTTCTATTTTTCTACGCGTATCACAATCACAGTTTTGAAGCAATTTTTTTGGACATAGGCATAGGGAGCGAATGGCGAATGTGTTTTTTTTGTATAAAGGGAGAGAAGCCGTTCATGCATTAAACATTGGAATTTTAGAATGATGAGAATGGAAAAGAGTATATGCGTATCTACAAAATATACGCTTTTCGTAGATGTGTGGAACTGTGTGGAAGTGGAGTCGAGTGACATGGACACGATCCAAAAGTTCCCATTCTGTCTCCCATCAAAAAAAAGAACACGCTCCTCGGGTCCACTATATAGCCGAGTATGAAGAGCATTAAACTCTCCTCCATCCCATTTCAAAACAAGCAAAAAAAACCTATAAAAAAATTCCTAATAAAATGAGTGACTTAGTGAGAGCGCACATACAGCACACACATGTGAATATGCCTACATGGTTTATGTAACACCATGAAAAATAAAAAAATTTATACTTGCTTATTTACGCCCCACACTTTGCCACATTTAAAATTTACGCAGAGAGCCGAATGGAGTAAACGAGCCAGAAAATCGAGAAAATGCTTGTGAAACATTGTGGAGGCGCGGAGGAGCACACATGTAAATAGTTCCCTGGTAACTAAATGAACGACACATTTATATTTTTTTATAAATCACTCTCTTGTTTTCTCCTCTCCCCATCAATGTTGCTGACTTGACTTGTGTGTTGCAATAAAAAATGGCATTTAAAAGGATCACAATGAGTTCGTCGGCAATGCCAGCGCCTCGCGCGTCATCATGGACCAGCGCAACAACACAAAGACTTTGTCTCTCTCTGGTATTTTTATTTTCAAAAAAATCTTTTTCCTCGAATTCAGGTCAAGTTTGCTCCGGTGGCATACTTACACACTACTTACAACAGTCGTACACATACACATAATCCATCTTTTTATTTCCCCTCCTCCGAAAAATACTTTTTATTTGTTTATTTTTGTTTTTGTGGTCTCCGAAAAACTGCCTCGGGATTATCACGTTTTCACGTTGACAAGATAGGAATTATAACCAAGGAAAAGATTCAAGAAGAGAGAGAGAATTCGAAAACAAATATTTTTGGGCTGGGCTCCGTCGCTCCATGTCAGAATGAGAGAATGGATGCGATGTGCGTGACCGTGTCCATGTCCACATATTCACATCTCTAACTTTTTACATATGTCGATCTGTGTGATATTCTGATTCAATTTCAACGTGGACAGGATGGGATATATCCCATGCTGCGTGCATACAAACATATTTTAAAAACTAACGGATTGTAAATGGATAATAGTAATCACGGTGTTTGAAATGGGGGAGATGATGATGAGCAAAAAGGCTTTCAGATGAATGGTTTCGCTGTTCCTGGTTATAATTTCAATTGTAGTTGTGTGCGAAGTGGACGAGAGGGGAGATGGATTTTTGGTTCTGGGATGGCATACCTCGGCTCACACTCTCTCCTCTTCAAAATAAGTTTAGTTTAGTAATAAAAATTCGTAAGCACAAAACAATCACCTTTTCCCATCCGCATTGGATAGGAAATGAGAAACAAGCTACAAAAAAGGTTATTTTCCTTTACGCATATTTTTTGTTCGCTAGACGGGCTAGAGGCTTGACCGATTTCTGTTATGTGCCCATATATATTATGGGATTGTGCAACAGGTTTTTAGAGTGTGGGTGGGTGGCTCTCTCTCAATTCTCCCTTTTGTTATGTAAAGAAAGCAACAAAAAATCACAGCTAGAGTGAGAGTTGCAAGTTGCAACCAAGACCACTGGATTGGATTGGATTGGGTTATAAATTGTAAAGCAGTTAGCGAGCGAGAGAATGGGTTTTTGCTCATCTCGTTAGTTTGCTCATTTCAGAGTGGTCTTGGATGTGTTGGGGTGAGTCGTGGTGATGGTGAGTGACAAAAGTGATCACTGTGATCAGTTTTTTGGGATGTTTGTGTTATGTGCCAAGTGAAGAAAGGCCATAACCATCAATTGAGATGATTATTTCGGAGGAGAGAAACTATAAAGGCGAGATTAGAGTGTGTTCAATCGCTTGTTTTATGAGTCCAATAAATGGAGATCAAAGTCAACTTTGGACGCAAAGTATAAAACGAGTGACAAGTTCTGTTCGCGACTCCACTTCACACAGCTTGTTTCCCAAGGAAAAATGTGGAGCAGCAATTTCGCTATATGCCATGACACCCACGGCCTGCGTAAGAAGTAGGGACTAGGGACGACGACGTCAACGACAACGTTCTACACAGTATTCCCTCGTGCACGTCCCATCTTGATGGCTTCTTCTTCAGCTCTATTTCATATTATTATGCGTAATAATCCCGTTTTTGATTTCTTTTGGCTCATCATCCTCTAGCTTAAAAGAAAGTTGAACCGTTGAACGCATTACGCCAGAGAGACTATTTTTTTATACTTCCAATCAATCCCGCAGAGAGAACAATGATGCTACTAAGAGGTCCTCCCTCCCAAAAACCACACGTCATTGTCGAATTGTGCGTCGGGGAAAGGAGAAGTCAGAGGCTCGCAGGTCTCTTCAGGTTTTCCTCTTCAAAAGTACTTGAAGCACTTTGCTGAGTTGAGTGGATGAGTGAGAGATTGAAACCCGTTAAAGAGTGTGTGTGTGATGTGATATGATCTGTGAACTCTTCTTCTCACACAAGACTCAAAAATCTTTAAAGTGTTGTTTGTTGACGTTGATCCCGTTTCAATCACATTCATCATCCTCAGCAGCGCTTGTTATCGCATAAAATTACCCCAAGTTCCTATATGCACCAACAAACTCCGTCCAATTCCGTTCTCGTGTCTTGTCTTATGACGAAATATTATTCATGCCTCATAAATTCCTTAGTGCTAATTCCATATTTGGCGATGATGACATAACTGCTGTGTGTGCTGACCAAAAACACGACTCAATGGCAAAGACGATATAATTGTCGCCTGCTGTTTAGGCTCACAATCACAACTCAATTTCGAGTGCGCAGCAATATTATTAGCCCCAACTCAACAACCAAACCGTAGTGCCTTACTGTCAAGTGAAGAGTTGCGTCGAGAGGAGAGTTGGGATGATGAGTGCCTCGTGATAATAATATTTTCCGCTGCTTCTTTTGCATCGTGCCTGTATGCAAATAACATGTTCGAAATTTGGAAGAACGTGAAAGACTTGGTGCGGGTGAACGAGCGGAAGGTGTATATCACAAACCCCGTGTTCGTCCTCCACGCCAAAGTGACCGTCGTTATCCTTCTCGCCTTATCGATTCTGGTGACCTCAAGACAGTACCTAGGCGACCCAATTGACTGTATCTCCAG
This sequence comes from Heteromurus nitidus, assembly GCA_034687055.1. NCBI lineage: Eukaryota > Metazoa > Arthropoda > Collembola > Entomobryomorpha > Entomobryidae > Heteromurus > Heteromurus nitidus. Next base: position 8,173 of record JAQFZW010004470.1, read on the forward strand.
CTCCGACATCAAAGCAATCGCGGACAAGTATTGCTGGATTCACTCGACGTTCACCCGGGCCGCCCTCATTAGCGATGGGAAGTGGGGCTATGAAGCCGTGGAGGAGTCTGAAGTTCCTCCAGGAATTCGACCGGAAGTGGAGAACGACAAATCAAGGATCTACCACACGTATTACCAGTGGGTTTGGCTAGTCCTATTTCTCCAAGCAGGCCTCTTCTACATTCCATACTGGCTGTGGAAAATATGGGACCGGGGCAGGATCAAGATGCTCGTCAGCGACCTCAACCTCGAGGTAATCATGGCTGACGATGAGAAAATGGCGAAGCAGAAGGAGGCGATTCTCGCGTACTTGACGCCAAACGCGGGCCATCATACTCTGTACGCGTCGCAGTTTACTTTGTGCGAGCTGCTAAATACCGCGAATGTCATTATCCAGATCTTCGTAACTGATGCATTCCTCAACAATTCCTTCTCGACTTATGGTCTCGAGTTGTTCTCCCTCAGCCAAAAACATCCGTACATGAGATCCGACGAGTTGGCGAGAGTTTTTCCAACTGTCACCGCGTGTCGGATTGCGACAGGTAAAAACAAACTTTGTAAAAAAGTTTCTGTTTTGTTCCGTTTTCCAAATCTGAAATATGCTTTGTTGGTTTGATCCGCATATATAGGCGGTGTCGCTTTCGGCACGATGGAATACGACCTCCTCTGCGTCCTTCCAATAAATATTTTAAATGAAAAGATTTATATATTCCTCTGGTTTTGGTTCCTGTGTCTCGCCTCCCTCTCCATTCTCAACCTCATCTATCGCTTGCTCGTCATCCTCATCCCCCCTTTGCGCAAGGTGCTTCTCCGTCGACGAGTTCGCCATCACTACACCCTCTCATCCTGCGACAAACTCAACTGTTCTTATGGCGACTGGTTCATGCTGAGCAAGCTCGGCGAGAACCTCAATCCCGTCGTGTTCTCCGAAATCCTCCAGGAAATCCATGACGCCATGTTGAGTAATCCTTCCACCTTGATAAGCATCAAGCACAAGCTGGAAGACAGTGGGAGCAACGACGACTTGGAGGAGAGTAAACCTCTCAACGCGTCAGTTATTCTAGGCCCGCACCTCAACCCAACAAACAACAAGTTTCGCTCGAAATCGCTGAAGAAATAAAAAAATACATATATGTTTTATAATAATAAACAAATCCACACAGCAATAATAATAATTGTTCTCAATTTAAAAAAAAATGTTATATATCTTTAATTTAATTAAATACTAGAGAGAAAATATCACATGTACAAGCGCCATCAACACATTTCGAACGTAAATTTAAAAATGAATGGCAGAATGGGGAGGGGAATGATGATTTAGTCATTCATTCATGACGACGGTCATTTTGTTTTGTGGATGACGAATTTCTTTTTGACAGTCTTCCACTCGTCATCTCAAGTAGACCAGCTTCCCATGCATTTTGTACAACTTCTTGCGGAGTTGGTGGACAGCGAGGATGGAGTAGAGGCGGAGCACGTTCAGCGGCTGGATGACAAGGTCTGTGACTGTCACCTGCATCTGGGCGACATCCGTCAGGATCACAATGTACGTGAGCATGAGCAGCGACAACCGCCAACTAATCCATTTGCTGCAAAACTCTGGTCTTTTCTATAATCGCAAAAAAAAATTAAATCATGTTTGAGAGCTGAACATAAAAAAGTCATTTTGCTTCAGAAAAAACTTTCAGATTTTAAATGCAAAATCTTGTACTTCTTTTGGCAAAAACATGATCTTGTCGAGAGTTTAAAAGTTTTTGTATTAAAAACACAATATTATTACAATCAAACGATTTTGCTTAAAGGTTTTATGAAAAAATGAGATTTATATCCTGCCTAAAGTTTTTTTTTGAGATGGTGGAAGGGAGAAGGAATAAAAAAATTGGTGATGATGGTGATGCGGTTTTGTGTATTAATGTAAGCGTGTGTGTATTCTATGTGAATACCTCAGTGGTCGCTCTAATAAGCACGCAACAAAGCCAGATCTCCAAGATAATGAATCCCATGATGAG
>JAQFZW010004471.1:0-10220 GCA_034687055.1 Heteromurus nitidus
GCTCTTTCGCGATCCAGATTATTGGCCGGGTTGGCTTGGCTTGGCTCTCTCGCAAACCAGGTGATTGGCCGGGTTGGGTTGGCTTGGCTTGGTCGAGGTGAGTGAACAAGTGTGTACGCGATCGACTTGCCCTGCATACTTGCATTTTGTAATGCATCAAGCGAATCGTTACATTACTAAAGCAAGAGAGAAAGAAATGTCTGATTGTTTGAAAAACTTTATTTGGAAGTGCTTTATTGTGCAGAATAATATAAGATACATTACTGGAACATAAAATGCATATTTATATAAATTCGTTAACAATAAAATAAGAAGTTTGTCTAAGCTTTTAAAATATATTAGTTCAATGTATAATTATTGCTACACAATAAAATGAATGCTATCTCATGCTATCAAGGTAAATGGGAACGCTCAACCCACCCCTTCTATCTAATCCATGTAGCCCTACGTGCAATCTTCTTTCCGGATGATAAAGATATACACCCAAATTATTAAAAAATTTCACTTCCCAATAAAACATACTGCTCATCCAATTTTCGGAAGGAATATTCGCCACACACAAGGGCTCACTTACCCCAGAAACCCTTACTGGAGATGGCACCCCCAGGTAGACCCCACTTTGATGCCGAATTCGGTAGCCGAATCTTTTCTGCGAATTTTCCCCCAAATTTTCCTTCTCCATCACAAAGCTCCATTTATTGTTAGCTGGATTAGTGCCGAGCTGTGTATCAGTGTACGCCTCGGCACCCTTTCCAGGCTCCAAGTACCCTTGCCCATACACGTTGAAAGTACCCCCGTCCCAGACGATAACTTGGATATTTGTATCCAGCAACCCCTTCAATTTCATCAGGTTTGCTTGTACCTCGCCATATTTATGCGCATCCGGCCCTTGTAAATTACCATGTGCATTCTTTATTTCGTATGCGATTCTCAGCATATGATATCGATTTGTGATGCAATTTCTTAAACTTCGTAATGCAAGGTAGCGGTGCTCATTCCAGCGTATGTTCTTAACGAAATTTAAAGTGCTGTTGAAGTCACTCTCACCACATGAGTGTGTAATTAGTTCTGGAAGAATTAGTTTGAAACTTTCCCCAACATGATTGACCACGTTTGGATTTCCAAACTCTAATAACCCCCTCCAAGTATCGCTTTGAATGTTACTTGCTCCAACTCCGACATAAATGTTTCTGCATGCTGTAACCCTCTGCTTAGCTTCCCAAAATTCTGCACCACAATCTCGCTCATTGGCTGCACAATACTTAGTCTGAGTGTCGACTAAATACTTCATGAAAACAATGATATTGGCGTGGCCCTCTTGATTGTTTAGGTAGATCATATTGATCAAAGTGACATATACCTTGGACGCTTGATGGATATGCGGAAGACGAAAGCCAAAGACGAGTATATTGAGATAATTCCCCAAAGTGTATACCTGTTCCACATATGGGGCCAAGTGAGAGTCATCGTAATGTTGCGGAAACATTAGAGCGGCAAATTCAGGATTCTCAATTCGAGCCAACATAATATTCCAAACGGAATCCGTAAGATTCTTGTTAAGTTTCTCAATTTCATATTCAAGTTCGTTAACCTCGATAGCGTGGTCTTGCTTCATCGCATCAATTGCGCCAAGGAAGCAGTTTTGAATTTCCCGCACTTCGTCAGAGTATACCCCGATTACGTCTAGTAGACATTTGATGCATTCTCTGTCACCGGGGTTTCCGGGTGGTTGGGTTGTCGTCGTACTTCCCGGCGTTGTGGAAGGAGGGGTGGGCATCTCGCCGTAGCATCGCTCTGCTTCGTCAGGGTACAAGAGGAGGCAGATTTGTTCCATGATTTCGCACATTGTTGAGTGCATTGCGGCAACGATCTCTTCACAAGTGGAGTAGCTGCTGTATTCCCTTCGCTGAGCTGAGCAGTAGGCATTATCATTATTTGTTCCAAAAAATTGTGCAAACCGGTTTTCAAGTAGTTCTCCGTTGATGACCCTCAAGGCGTAGTCAAGAACTTCTTGCAAACCTTTGAGGAGCTCGATGGTGATGTCGCAATCAGAAAACACGCTGTTATAATCCAACATGCGGATCTGTAAGTTGCAGTACAAGCATTCTTCTTCGGGCTTGTACGTGTCATTCCATTTCATCTCACATTCGTGACGAGGTAGCTCCACGTCTTCGAGTATGCTTGACTTTCCCACTAAATATATGGAACAAAATTGAACATGAGTTTACACAGTTTCCTATGATTATATAGAATTTCAAGTTACCTTCATAATTTCTTCCGGTTTTCAAAGGCGTGATTGCATACGATGGAGCGAAAGCAAGGATGGCTAACCCAAAAAACAACTTGATGCATTTATTGAACATTTTTCCTAAATTACAATTTAAACTGAGTTGTAATTTGTGATCCGATTGCATACTTCCCATTTACATCAATGATCACGTATAACGTCAACCTTCGTTTGGACCTGAGTGAACGAAATTTCAATGGGATTAAACTGTCTTTCATGTCATTGTCACCCGAGTGCTGCCCTTGTCATCAATTCATCCACCCTGTCCGGATGAAACTTCCGGGATTACTTTCTGATGTGCATTTAGTTACAAAAATAGAATGTTGTCTCCGAAGTGTGAATCATTTCGGTCAAATTTCAAGTAGCCACGTGATAAATGCATTGGAAATTATATTGGAGTTTTCATAAAAACAGTTGCAGTCACTGTAGGAGACGAGACAATGCACATTTCATACGCATAGTATTGTAAATGTCAACCCCGGATTATGATAACAATTTTACCAACTTGGGATGACAATCCTGTTTTGCTTGAGTTGTAACTGCTACACTCAAAAATAATTTGTTTGGACACTTGCTGGGCAAACAAGGTTACAAAGCACATTCATATATTATTGTCTGCGAAACCCTGCGATAAATTTACACTTCATCCGGTTGCACTTAAAGCTGATATTGCAAGCTTAGTAAAAGACATTTTACTCTAGACATGGATTTTAACCTCAGCATTGACATATTGATCCGTCGCAATCAATTTGACAAAATATTACCCCTGAAATGAACAAAGCCGTATTGTTTGACAAATTGTACGATAATTCCACTTGTAGTCACCATATTTCAGGTAAACGTCTGACCTCAAATTCGTTTCAACGTAAATATCTAACATTATTCCCAAACTAGATCAGTGACAAAGTATAGCAGCAGGCTACAATGGTGCCAAAAATGTTCCCATTCAAAATAGTCATCTTAAGTTCCTTCATTTCCCTGGACCTCTGCGGTGCAAAATATATCGTGTTTACGTTGTCCGGAAGGTTAGCTTCAAAACATGAGCTTCTGAACTCAAACCTTCTAAAACCATCATTTACGTGATAAATTCTAATATTTGAATGTTAACTCTTTTTTAAATTTCCTCAGGAGTATAGCACCAGAATCGCTTGGAGGAGGTTACATATTTTTTCAAAACCTAAAATATATTTCTTAAATTACTAAATTATGTGCGTTATTTATATCAAATGTTATTCAGACAGGTCGGACCCGTTCGTAAATCTGAATTGGGCTGATGGCAAGTGCATCGGGAGAACTCAGACATGGAAAAGTGCACAAAATCCGGACTGGAGTTGTGAATTCATGATTGACTCGCCTAATCGAGTAAATAAATATTATCATTTAAAATATTGCTTGATTCAAATATTTGTTGGAAAATCCGATTGCGTAATTATTTTTTGACAGGACCTCAAAATGTATGTAATTGACGATGAGTTCTGGGCACCTGATCCGGTATGATTGATTAAGCAAACTCAACTTTTAGGCTTATATTCTGTGTAGGTTCATATAATGATTGAAGCACATTTGTTGCAACAGGATATAGGATATGCACATGTGTTCTCTGATGTAATTGCTGAGGTTGGCACGTACTGCATTCCCATTTGGCGGAGGTCGGACCTGTACATGGGCGAAATATGTGTAAACACGAAAAGTGTATCAGATGATGCAAGAAATTACACAAGTTTTGCATCCTGCTGTGGAAATTGTGGAAAACCTTGTAATGCTTATTTGTCTTCAGAAAAGTTCGTCAGGTATGAAGATGCAGTCACGACATCTAACATAACTGTAAAAGTATAAACAAATTTGGAGGCCATTCATTTTGTACCCACTTTCTAAGGATGCCATTGTCATCGAAAATAAAAGTGTTCTGTTTTATTTGAACTAAACGCATATTCATTCGAGTCTGCTCCTTGGATTCTAGAAAAACCATCTGATTCAGCTGGTTCGTCGGAACGTAATTTTTCGTGCACGGTTTTTCTGGGGGAAGGGGTGGTAATTTATGATGGTTCTGCAACTACTGTTTAGTTCTCCCAAATTTCATAGGTGTCCTGGGAAACATCGACAGATTCGTCTTGGGTTCCCTTCTCCCTTTGGGCGTTCTCTCCACTCTAGAGCATCTTTCCGTCTAAATGGACAAATATACGACCGAGCATAATGTGGCCATCTAAGCTGTCGAAAAATTCTTTCTTCGTGATGAGGTGTGTAGGCAAATGTTGTCTTTTCCCCCTTCGCATGCGTATTGTTCGTTATCCTCGGAATCAATAAGAAGAAGCTTCATTTGAGCGCATATTTTGTGCCCACCTCGACGAATCTGTAACACATTTTGGAATGTACAACATTGAAATGACTGGCAAACAATGCTTTATATAGAGCAACAGATTAGTTACCTTTAGTTGTATTATTATCATAATTTCTCGCACGCTTTACAACGTATTGTGCAATTTATACCTGTCTCCTCTCTTATCGCAAATCTTAGCCGGTTATTTACTTAGCATTTAGTTGGATATTGCTTATACCAACGTGACGAAACATTTACCAGTGATGCCACATTTATGTATATCCTTATTGCGTGCACTTAAAACTTCGTTGTAGCTGAATTATTAAAGTGAGCATACCTCTGTGTGGAAAGGTATTCTCCCATATTCACTCCCCTCCCATCTCCCAATCAATCGCAAGAACTCGATACCAAAAATACAGAAAAGACTGAACTAGTTAGTTGTTCATAATGTAATCTATGAAACTTAAGACAAAACAGTTACTAATTTTCGATATCTGAAGAACTGTTGAAATTGGGCTTTGTCCCTTCTTTCGGTCGAACATAATTATCTTAATACTGTTTATGTTAGGTATTCAAGAAATATATTCCACACCATATCCAGTTACAAGCCACTATCATGCTGCATTTGATGAACATTCGGATGAAAATCACTGATAAGCATAATAAAAGGTTACACAAATGACTTCAAGTTAAAATTATGATGCAAATGTACCGTGCTAAGTTATGTAATTAAAGTAGTTCAGAACATATGGCTGTAATGATAAATAAGTATCAAGATAAGCTGACTGATGACATACAATTGAAATATACATATATCGTAGTCTTGTTTCAATGTTTAGTCCACTGGCAAACGGAAGCAACGAAGTACAAAGCTTAACGAAAGTAAATCGGTATTGCGTCTGTATTAACCTTTCAAAAGTAAGGATTTGCCAGGAATGATTAGCTAAGCACAGGTTAAAGAGATTTAAATTTAGTATTCATTTTTGCAGGCGTGATTCACTCACTCGTCAGGAATGTCCAGGATCGGATATATTATAATAATATTTAACCCATCCCACATAAATCTGGGATTTAATGAGAAATTGTACATTTACTTCGTAATGGTTTAGCGCACGATATCCAGTTTAATATATTTTGTGTATCGTATTATGTATAACATATCGGACGAACAATAAACAATGTTCAACGGATTATGAACGATTTAAATTTAACTCGGGATTACAAACAGTTTGTAATCAATCACCAACGAAATCCCACATATTTTAAATAATCCTCAGATTCATTTCGATGACAAATGCTTAGATTTAAGCACAGTGATGGATTTGTTTTATATAATCCTAACTGCTTTAAACCATTATAACGCGTTGTAAATGAATAGTATGCAAAATAAATGGATGGTCAACATTTACCAACTTTTGGCAAAGACGAACATTGGAATTTGTTGGTTAATTCCCAATGTATCTCTTTTCTTTTCTCTCCAAGATGTATTCCGCTGAGGGATTTATACTATACGTGACAATTATCATTGTCTTGAGCCCCTTATCCACATTAGCATATTTGGAATGCAAGGAAAATACAGGTAGAATTAAATGTCAAATCAAAGTCTAGCAATTTTTGGGAACATAATTTATTCCAAGTCTTTGCTTCTTTTAGAAAAAACTTTGGCAAATATTTTCGAGGATGTGACCCCACCCAGTGAGGACCACGACTGCGATCTAACCTGGGGCGACTCTTATAACTCCACAGCAGAATGCAAAGAATGCAACCGAAGAGTCCCAATGCTGGAATACAGCGCAACATTTTCCGATTGTGACATCACCATCGACCTCCTTCTAGGCCTACAGGAAGTTATAAACTACGCCTTGTATTACTTTGAGCAAGGATTTCGTGACAACAACCACTTGCCACAATTTCTGCGCCAAAATGATCGCTATTGTTCCTTTCCCGGAGGATACAGCAATGTGTACTCCACTTGCGAAGACATTGTTTCAGCAATGCAGGCTACAATGTGTGAGCTAATCCATCAAATCTGTCTACTTTACAATCCAGAGCAAGTTGAGAAATGCTTTGATGATATGCCCACACCGCGATCGACAACTACAGGTCCAACGACAACAACAGAACGTCCAGGTAATCCGGAAGACCAGATATGCATACAATGCCTAAAGGACGCAATCACCGTATATTCTGGCAAGTTGAAGGAAATTCAAACGTGTCTTGTTGAAGCGCTGAACACAATGAAACAAAAACATGCTGCCGAAGTTGTTATACTCAACACGGAAATCAGTTCACTTAAACAAGGTCTCGCAAAAACTTCGTGGGATTTAATGCTGGCTCAGATTGAAAATCCGGAAACTGCCGCGATACAATTCCCGCTAGATTACGACGATTCTTGTTTGCGGACGTACGTTGAGCAAGTTTACTCTTTGGACAACTACGTCAATATTCTTGTATTCGGATACAGACTTCCGCGCATTGCTCAGATGTCACTTGTCTACTACACTTTGTACGATGTGGTTTATACTAATAACCATGAAAACCATGGCAACATCATAGTTTTCATGAACTATTTGATAAAGGCAGAAGAGAAATTCTGTCCAATGGACTTGGAGCTTTGCGGTCCTCAATTTAATGAGACGATACAGCATGTTAAGTTGTATCGTGACGACTATGTCCGTATTGCGAGTGATGCCATTAGAAGCGGCCATTGGAGAGGATTGCTCGAGATTGGAAATCCGACTGTTGTCAACGACGTGGGGGAAAGTTTCAAGCTAATTCTGGAGGACTTGATAGACAAGACATACCGCGACTTCAATAGCACCCTAACTTTCATCAAAGATATAAGGTGGAATGAGCATCGTTACGTGGCCTTGCAAAGGTTCAAATTTTGGGTCACGAATCAGTATCATATTTTGAGCATCGCGTATGAAATACAAAATGCTCATGACAATTTACAAGGACCGGATTCGCACAAAGCGGAAGAAACTAAGAAAGATCTTGAGGATTTGATGACTTCGCTGAATATTAATGTTCAAGTTATCGCCTGGGATGCGAATGGGGGCAGTACTTTGAATGCCCGTCAGGGTGGATTCTTAGCACCGGGAGGGGATGGTGGTGGTTACACCGGTGTATTCCTTGCCTCCAGCCCAGCTAACAATAAATGGAAGTTTGTGAAAGTCCATGAAAATTTGAATGAGAACGGGGGAAAAAGATTTGGTTTCCGGATTCGACATCAGAGCGGGGTCTTCCTGGGGGTCCCATCCCCGATAAGGGTGGACGGGTTTACAGAGCACTTATCTGTTGAGAGTTTTCCTTCCGATAATTTGATTGGGGAGAAATTTTTTTGGGAATTGAAATTTGGAAATCAAGAAGATCAGATATATCTTTACCATCCTGAGAGAAGATTGCATGTGGGAAAGAGTGGACTGTTTAGATCAGGATCCGTGGTTGATTATGATTATATGGTGGTTACAAAGTAAAACCTTTTGTTTTGTTTAAGTGTACATTTTGATCAAGTTTTTAATTCCATTTTATTTGTGGTTTATTTTGGCAAAATTATTAAATATTATTGAGTAAGTAGAGTGTTACACTTTGCATTCCTCATCGCACTTATTGCAACAACTTGCTAGTGTAGTGTCGTTTGAATTCATCGACAGAGAAGTTGTGCGTATGCAAATTTCCCCCATGTACATATCCCCATTGAGCCAGACAGGAACGCAGTATGTGCCAACTCGGTAGATAACATCAGCATAAACGAATGCCTTTCCTAGTTCCTTAAAAGTATTGAGATTTGAAAATTAGAATTGTGTTCATGAAAAATATTGTAAATTATAATTAGTAATTAAAGTATAATTTGAAGACTTTTGACCATACTAACATCGTCATCGCCGTCTTCGTCATTGTCGGTCACCTCAATTTCGATGTCCTGAGAAATAAGAGAGAGTTAGTTGTGAAAACGTCATGGCATTCTCGTTTTAAAATATTTTATTATATCTTCCACGGTATATCTGTTGTCAATCTTAAAATCACAGCCCCAGTTGGGGTTTTGATCATCTTTTATTGTAGTGGTCCTCCAGCAATTTCCTGTCGCATTAACTTTTGCAAATGGGTCCGACTTATCTGTAAAAAATTAGAGTAAAATTAACCTTAAATATTTCAAAACAACTGCTGAAATAAATAATAACTAGTTTACCTCCGCTGTCAGATTCCTGTGGTGCCAGGTTTCTACAAAGGATGCCAAGCGATTAATAGCGAATTTTCAAAATAATTATATGCTTGCCTTTTACTTAAGTACTTACTTACTAGAAATTAACTTGTATTAACAAGAGTAAGCTACCTTCCGAATAACTGAAATGTGAACGTCATTCCAAGCGGAATGAATGCATAGAAACATAAAATGATTTGGACACTTTTCGATCCCATTTTACTCATTGTGCGTATGGCATGGCACATACTACTGAGTGATTGCACTTTGGATGATATTCTGTGTTGCTAACTTGTTTGTAAACTTTGATTTATGGATTTATGGCATTTTATAACGGAGTCCGGTAATTCTGGATCTGGTTTAGGTTTGACGTCAGAGCATGACTTTTCAGAGGATTACCGAGAACTGAAATATTTAAATCCATCTCCAATCCGTGTGTAAACTTAATCCCTGTTTACACCCTTGTGTCAACAACTTAATTCATGTTAGCATCACAAGTTTCATTCAAGAACTAAATGCCCGTTAATTTAATGAATTGAAACAGGTTGACGGCTTACCATGTATTTCGGATATGATTGATTTGAAAACCACATGAAGCCATTTTAAGTCCTTTGGTGGAATTAATTCATTTTTATAGCTTTGTTCCAAGAACTCACTTCATGTTTCCTTTCACATTTAAAGTAGTTAATTCCCATTTATTTTGGTAAAAGACACAAGTCGGTGGATTAACATTCATTTCGGATATGATTGATTTGACAAGCTAATCAAGGCATTTTACTTGCTGGATTTATTTTACGAGATTGATCAGACAAATAAATGACAAGTCTGGATCTGGATTAAGCTTTCGGCAAAAGGGAAAACCAGGATTCACAATGAATATTTTTGCACACTTCCCTAAGTTATTTATATCACGTACGCATTTCATTTTTATGAGCAGTTTTCGAGGCAAAGTTGAATAAGAAGACAATAAAAGTGAAAGATTTATTGCTACTGCCGAGTCATCCTGATAATTTCATTGGAGTATATAAATGCGATGGTTAGAGAAATGTTATTTTGCAGACGGCGAACAAACATTGTTGAATAAACACAAGTGCAACAAGAAAAACAAGTTTTAACGACATTTTGAAATTTTGAAATGTACCCATTCAAACTAAAGGGCACTAAAATGAAGCCGAGTTCTCCTTGGTCCAGCCCACCAAAACATGGGCAACTAATCCAATCCTCACAACCTTCGTGTAACACAACCCGAATCGATCGAACCTCCCAAAAACCGAATTTACGCTGGCTGGAGCAATTCGATACAGACTCGATTTTGAAGGAGACGGTCGACCTCGGCACTTAGGTGGCGATAAATATTTGCTCCCAAAACAGTACATTTCATTTCAGAAAGTAGTACAAAGTAGTACAGCAAA
>JAQFZW010004472.1:0-10220 GCA_034687055.1 Heteromurus nitidus
GAAAAATATAAAAAACAAGAGAAAAGAAGAAGTTACCAAACTGCTCCGAGAGGAACGGATGTGCGGCGGATATTTGATCTGATGATATGGCCATTATCATTTAGATAACATATTTTTTATAACGTAAGAGAATCCCTCGTGTCTACGTCTTGGTCTAGAAGGGGGAAATCATTTCGGTCTATGTAGGCATTATTTACGGTACGGTCACAGACATTATTTCACATTTTTTCTATATAAAAAATATATAGTCTGCTTATTATTAACGTGTTCATGAGATGTTTGATAAGATGAGAGAAGGAAAAAAAATCCGCGAAGGAAGGAATTGTAGCAGAAGGGATAAAGGTCCGAATCGTGTGGGAACATCAAAGGGCTCACAACATATAACACATGCCCTGTGTAAATTTGTATTCGAATTTCAAATGATTGTCTATGCGTAAAAGATAAAAGAAATTCCTGTAAACAAGAAGATATATACCGTTTTAGTCTGCACCCTTTTAATAATAAAAGGCTTGTGTAGTCGCAGGGTAGATCCTATACGGAGAAATATATAACGCTTGTCCATCAGGATTATTATTCGTATTGCACACGGAGTAAAAGATTAATAACCTTTTTTCGTCGGGTAGGGACGGAGACGGGTTTTTATGTAACAGAATATTTATTTTTTTCTCGGAAATCAAAAATTATTGTGTTTACCTTTCAATTCTATAAAATTCATACCTTAAGTTGTTGTACACACCTTGAGAAAAGCGCTCTTTTCCTGTTTTACGCCATTGCACAATATGTGCGCAGGATAAGAGAGGAGGAAGTTGGAGTAATTTTAAAAACTATGAATCATTTACACTAGGCATAAATTAGGTTCATATAAAATAAAAGAGTAGTATTGTGCCAAGTACAAGATTTAGGAATGCTCAAATGGGAGAAGAAGAATAAAAAAAATTGATGCACATTATGAGTGATTATCGCCACCATTCACACCGTACAATTAGTACTGCATGGTAGCGGGAAAAAGTACCTCTTAAGTCTTACCTTTTGCCTCACCTCCTCAATTTACAACATTTTATTGTTATTATGGACAATTTCTTTTATTAGAATGTTTCCAACAATAAAGTTAAACGCTTTTGTGAGATTGTGAAATGATACTATTTTAAGAGAAGTCAGAGGAAGGTGTGAAGTAGCTTTTTGTATTTTTTAAAATCATCCCACTTAATCACATTCACATCACACATACGTCAATCATCTCCATATATACGTACCCAGTAAGAAGGCAGACAGACACTCAATCTCGTCGTAAAATATCAAGTTACAAAAGTCATGGCTAAAGTAGATTTTTAAAGAGTTGGAGCAGAAAATCATTGCATCAAAGACCAGCATCAAAATTTCAGTCTATGAAGACATAACACATAACTCAATTTGTTGCACACACCATCATCCTCCAGGTCCAGACTTTTTGAGTAGGAAAAAAATTGTATCATCTTGAATCGATAAAATTACAGCTTTTACGCATTATGAAATAGCCATCATGGTTTTTTATTAACGCTGCTACACACTAACCGGTATTTATCTTGAATATTGTAATCTTGTTAAAAAGCAAGAGTTCACTAGTCTCCAAGATCCAAAACGGATAGTTATCAGAGGCTCATTGCGAATCATCCAAAAACTGAAACCTTCCCTGTACTCAACTTGACGTTGACTGCTCTTGTGAACTAGACACAAATATGACGATGCTATCGAGTATCATCACTTTAATATCAGAGAGAGGAAAAAACTGTTCGCGAAAATATAAGAAAAACACATGGATGAGGAGGCTCTTCGAGAATATTGAGAGAAGGAAACACAGTGGCAAACTGTTTACGAAGAAAATATACACATGACACGAAATGGAGTGCGGCTTTTTATCCAAGATAGTGCATACTCGTGTTTATTATCATGTACCTTCATCATCATCATTAAAATCACAATTTTTTTTCAGGCTTGGTTCCATCCTCAAAAAGACGAAAGCGAATGGCAAGACAAGTTTTTTTCTTTCTCTTCTATACAAACCTTTTTTCTAAAAAAATAGGAATGTTCTTCGGAACATAAGGTAAAGGCTGTGCAGTGCACTCATTCACGCAGAACGTATTGCCATAAAATTGAAAAAGACAGTAGCAAACGTTTGTACATACACAACTCGGAGAGGAGCATCATCACAGGAATACAAAACGATAAAAAAAACTTTTTCTCTCTTTTAAATTCGAGAGAGTTACAACGTTCACTTTTATTTTAAAATTCTATTCCATCAATTTTTGCTTGTGAGACCATGTTTTACATTTCGTCCATCCCTTTCCCAAAAAAGAAAAGCATTATGATAAAGTGAATGCTAGTTTCTTCCTCAAAACTATATATTTTGTCGTTTTCTTTCAGCGGTTCAAGAAGTCAGATAATAACAAGCATATCAAGTGTTGTGGTATGTATTTGGTACGTGTATCAACTGAAAACTATTGTTTTAAACGAAAATATATTGTTGATTGGCTGTCTTCCTGAAAATTTAGATTTAATTCGCGTCGTAAGACAGCCGAATTGTGGAGAGGCGGGCATATGACGAGAATATAAATAAGAGCTTGTCTATACATCATAATATACATATTTCTCTCTGGTTCATAATAAGTATTCATGATCACTCCACTCGTGGTTATTTTTTTTCTTCATGAATTTATTATGAATTAGACGGATGGCTTGTTTGGCTGGAGGAATGTAAGCATGATGATGGATATAAGAAATTACCTACACATGTAATTAAACAACTAACTTATATATCCATTATAATTGCTAATATCATTATTAGTTTCGACATAATGCTACTAGCTACTTGAATACACTCACGTAAACACTATTGCACACACACACAAGCATATTTTTATTATCATAGTTAAAGGATCAATTTCTCCTCCAGAGTAGAATATTATTATGTAGAATGTGGACAGGATTATCCAGGTTGATTATCAGGCGTTGATATACAATTTTCCCCGCTCCCTCATATACGCGAATAAAGTAATGAACATAAGTAGGAATCCTCCTTTATCCTCTTGTTTCTCCACCTCCTTTCGGAATAATTCCACTTTTTTCTCCTTTCATCTCCCTCGACCAGATTAAGTAATTTGAATCAAACCAGGCCAAAGTCTATCATTTTCTTAATGATATTTCTCTCCTTCGTTCTTTTGTATGTCTATCATCCTTTTTTTATCTTGAAGGTTTGGGTGCATTGGATATTCCCCTTTGACGGGGATTATCTTTCATAACATCATCCCAAAGTTACAAGTATTTAAGAATGTACAAGTATTCCAGAGAGGAGGTTTAAAAGGATAAGACAAGTAGTATGCATAGCTTCTCTTTTTTCCACGAGTGAGTGTGGTTGAGGAACAAAGGTTAGAAAGACATAAAAAGTGGCAGGTGCAATAACAGAAGGATGATGATAATGATGGATTCGGTGTTTATTAAAATGAGTGCACACTGCACAAGCATAATCATGTAGATGCTTCAGATTAATTATCCTTTATGCACATACATTACATGCGAGAGAGGAGATATCCAGCACATATCCTTTTGATGAATACAAAGCAGAAGACGAATCTCTTAGAGCCATCGGCAAAACAATATATTTTTCACAGATTATGACGCGCTCTGATTTCATCATCATTATGATGATTTTGAGTGAAAGAATATGAGCAATAATTATAATCTACATAGACATTCGTGGGTTGTTCATGTAGTATTCATGAGTTTGGTCGGAGAGATGAATCTCCACAATTTATGAAAGTGATAGAATGGAAGCAATTTTTTTCCAGCATCATTCATGATGAAGACTTTCAGTTTGTTTTTTGTCAGTTTAAAAAACTTTTTGTTTCGCCTCAAAGAGAAGATAAAATAATAATGCCTGATAGGCACATTTTTACATTCACCGCTTCAAGTCTTCAGCTCAAAAAATAAAATAAAGATGAATCAACAACAGAGTTGATTTTCCCCATTATTTCCCCCCATAACAGAAGCTGTATTGCCGCACAAATGCAAACTGAGTATTCAAAAATATACGAGACTAGCCAAAAGGACATTTGCATGCATGATAGAAAAAAAATGATGAAGATTTTTTAGAGAAAAAACTTCTTGCCGCCTTCTACGCAGTCAATCGAAGTGACCGGAGAGAGAGAAAGAGAGAGAGAGAGAGAGAAGTGTTCATGACTCCATAATAATATCATACATTTCCTATCCGTATGGTACTGTGAGTATGTGAGCACGAACATACGTACTGGTACGCATACACCTTCAATTTGAGTTAGAATATGTATGAGAGTTGAGAATGTGAGGAGAACAGTAGACTTTCTTTTCAACTCACCTGCTAAGCGCACCACCATACATCAAAAATTCACTGAGAAAAGCACACACACAAACATTCAACGAATGAAATAATGCAAAACAAAAAAGTATAGATTTATTTCTTCATTACTGGCTCTCGTAGAGTTTATAGGAGTAGGAGAGTTTGGTTGGGTTATGTTGCTGTTGCTGGCGCAAGAAAAAAATACCTGCAGTGCATTCTCCTCCAAATACATAAGACGTTTTGAGTATAAAAAATATGACTGGACAAGTGAGCTCTCGAGCAAGTAAGCAAAATAAGGCAAGAGAGAAATAAAAAAGCTGGCCTTGTACCGGTGTAATGATCATCGCCATCATCATCATCATCATCATCATGGAAGCAAGTTTGAGCAAAAAGGAAGAAATGGTTGGTTTTGGTTATGTGCAGAGCGCGGAGAGAGCTATGTGTGCTCTTTTTGTGGTGAAGTAACTTGACTGGATTTTTTCTCTCCTTCTTTTGGACTGCCCATGTTTCTCGTCTAACATGCATGCGTAGTTTATCCACTCTTGGTGTTTTTCAACAAGAAGACCAAGATTGCTAAAGCTGAGTTTGAGTTTTACTTTTTTTTCAGGCATGCATACCACCACACCATGATGATGAATGATACATGACTAAATTTTATCCCCATGCATATGCATTACCTGAGAGTGAGTGAGATGTGGATATATATTTATATTTATATATTATTACGCGTTGTATATAATATCAACATCAACCTACCACCTTGAATTTTTCTTATAATTATCATCGCCTCTCCTGAAAATCTTGCATCATTCCAAACAATGTATTTGTACAGAGAGCGTTCACATTTTTTTGCTTAAGAAAATTATACCCGAGACCATAATTCATACAGATAACGCATGAAACTGGATGAGCTCAGTCAGTCAGACAGACTAGAAAAGAGCAAAAGGCTGCTGTAACATCAGGACAGTCTGAGTGAGACACATGAGACCTTCATTAGCTTTTTGTTTTTTTTTTGTCGGGAAAAAATCTTAGCTCTTTGAGTTTGAGCAGTTGAGCACATATACGCATTCCTAAATGCCTATACATTCGCGTACAATATTAGCAAATCGTTTGGATGGACAGCTCACAAGAAGATGCTTTTAATGTATTACGTAGGTAGGACATCGAATACTTAAGTATTTACTGGGGGATCGATGTATTCTTCTGAGCAAATCTATTTTCAATGTTAATTCTTCAATATCGCCAGCGGTACACTATTTTACGAGACTGATTCGTAAAAGCGTTTTACGTTGTGTCACGACACTAGGTTGCAAGAAACAGGTATTTTTCATTTGTCATCTTTTCAAACTATTTCCAAGCATATAAAAATTTCGATCAGTATATCATATCGTCTACAATACCTAAGTTTCTACAAGTTCTTAACATTCACGATGATTTACTGACCACAGAATCAGATGGAAGTAAGCACAACCCGTAAATAAATTAAGTAATGAATAACACACCAATCATTCAACGTGCATGTGAGCTCTGCGCATACCTTGCATGCATGCATGAGCAACAGCAGAAGACAAGCGGAGTACTCATCCTTGATTGATGAAAGGAGCCTAGCCCATATGCTAGACAGAGAAAACCTGAACCTGATACAAAATATATTTTTCTTTGAAAAATTGTTTTGCGTGTGTGCCTGTGCACGTCATTATCACATGCATATAACTTGCATCTTTCTTTCTACTGATGGCGACGACTATTGTCTGCAATTTTTCTTCAGGATGGAGGGATGACATGCAGCCAACAACACTATTGTTGTTTATTGACAGTGTATCTCTCTGGCGAAGGGATAAGGACATTCTTATATGCACACGTTTTTTAATTCATTGTCGCGTACTCAGAGAGAATAAAAGAGATCTCCCGCATCATGCAATCACTTTCCGTTCGCACCTAATAAAATACACGACACTGTTCGTAATAATAATTAAAGGCTTTTTTCTTCGTATTGGGATCAACGGCTTCGGCTAGCCTCTGAGAAAGGAAAATGAAAGACATATAGGGAAGCATGCAGAGTGCATTAAGTATGCTATGACTTTCGTGTGTTATCGTGTTCTTCTGCTCCGGTGAGCAAGGACAAGCTAAAAGCAAGAGAATGTGCTTATCCTGAAATAGCACGAATACATTAGTTAATTTTTTTCAGTTTTAAAACTGGATATAGTGTAAAGTCACGATAAAGCGAGAGTGAGAGTAAAAGGGTATTATTGTCTGAGTGGGAAAATGCTTAACACACATCTTCTTGTTCTTTCTGACAATACCATTTTAAAATTTAAAAGCATAAAAATATGTTATCAACAAAATGATCATTTTTTTGCGAAGCTCATAATAACATGACATGGCTTTTGCCACAGAGGAAGATAAATATGAGAACCGGACTCGGACGTGTGTTTAGTTGAACAAAGCGATAAACAAGGACCACACAGATATTAACCGAATTGTTGAAGGTTTGAAGACAATTATGACTTACGTCTTTTGTGCTACTTCTCCCACGTACACCCAATTTACAATTAGTGAAATGAGTTGTTTGTTTGTACAATAGAAGGTAGTTTATGAAAGGGAATTTTAGATGTGTTCTAATGCATCACAAACCACGAGGGCAACTTATTTTTTTCATTTCATAAAATTCACAGAAAAATGCAGTCTAATATGTATCGCGTAGGTGTGTTCCATTCCTGAATATGAGGAAATTCCAGTGAACATATTTGAGACCATGTCCTAATGCAACTTGTTGTAAATTTTTCCTAGTCTTGTAGGTTTATTTTCCACATTTTTTGTACCATATTATTTATTTGGTTTTGATATACACCCTCTCTTCGGCTTGCACTTTATACTACTGATCCTGTTTCACATGTGTGCACAATCTTTACATTAAGTGTGTAGTAGGCATACTTTCAATCTTGAATAGTACTTGAGTTGACATATATGAACCTACGAACAAGAACACTTACATTACACAAAGGCGCTGTTTGAAAAATATGGCATTAAAGTCGGGAAGACGGAGTAGCCCAGGAAGAAAAGGAGAAGTAAAAGATTTACATAATGAACAGGATACATATCACCCGAATGAGTTTTAAAAGAAAAGCAGCACAAGCCCAACCAAATGGACAAAAAAAGTCAAGTCCGAAGAAGCTAGTGTGTGTGTGAGAGAGAGAGAGAGTAAGTAAGAAAAGTGTGAGAGATGAATGTGTCGTCTACTCCAATGCTTCTTATTCTCCGTTTTCTTTTTAATATATTCAAAGTGAAAAGGAAGTAGTTTCGGATACTTTAGGAGGAATTTCAGCATTTTAAAAATTTCCGGTTCCCTCACTCTGACATTTGGAATTTATCGGTTCTCGCAAAGGTTTTAACAAAGACAAAAGGATTCAGAGGAGCAGGAGCACACACGAATGACTATGGTACCAGTACCACACTCGTGTGTGTGCCATTTCTTCCTTGTACTTTTTTGTATGAATGTGTGTAGCATGAGGATATATATACTTCTAGCGAAGCGAACTAGCCTGAACGGAAAGTAGGAAAAAGTTACTTTTTCATTCACCCATACATATATAATGTACACATGGTTTGCTAACTCCCTATTTCTGCTTTCCGGCTACTTCTTCACTCCTGGAAAATAGAAAACGGTCTTTAGTGAGAGAGAGAAAGGAAAAATCTAGTGTTTTACTTTGTGTACCAAGTACCACTCTATGCATGCATCACCCCATATCGAGGAAAAGGAACCAACTTTTGGTGTGTAGAAGTCGCATGTGTATAGTAGTTTCGCAGTAAGTATTTTTTCTCTTCTCTCTCTCTCCTCGACTTCTCTTTCAGTTTTTGTCTGCCTTCCCGCTGGCTTGATACATTTATTCTTTTTTCCAAGGAAGAAAGTCTGGAAGCAGTAGTTCCATCGTCAGCTCTAGTCCTCGGTCCCATAATTTCTAGCCATGAAAGATTTGCAGCAGATTTATTCAAGTTGAATAGGAAGTTCAGCGAAGCCAAGGAAAAAGCAAGCAAGGAAAAGCAGACAGGCAGGCGCAAGGAAGCATCTTATAGTTTTTATCATACATCCGCCGCCTTCTTCTTCTTCTCTCCTCGTTCTCAGAGAATATGCACACACACATGTATGAATTCATGTGCACAAAACCGTTTTCTTTATAAAAAACCGACAAAAATATATACTACATCGAGAAGACCAGAGGAAGAAAACTTATATACAATCATGGACATTTTTTTGCTTTGTGTGTCCCTGTATGTATGCTTGTGGACTTGATGCAATATATTCTATTGCCAGGCCAGTATGCTAATAACTTACCATTTCATACATAGATTTTTTCCTTCTATAAAGCCAACCTCTCTCTCTCTCTGTGTACAACGTGTGCATATACACATTTACAAAAGTGTAAAGAATATAAGTAGAATGTAGTTCTTCTTCTTCTTCTCTTCCTCTCATTTGTTACCACCACACTCGTTCTTCTTAAGAAAAGGAAAGGAGGAGAAGGCAGAAAAAAGGGGAAGCAAAAAAGAGGGAACCTTAGCTTTAGCTTCTTCATCCCTCTCCAACAAGAGAGACTGGGAGAGAGGAGAGAAAAAAGAAGGCTAAGACGGAATACAAAGAAGCTCCAAGAAAGCAATATATCCTTCGGAAAAGCAGAGAGAAAAAGAAGTAATATATAGAGCGTGAAGTAAAAACTCCCGGGTTTTCTTTTTCGTGGGGAAACGAATCTACGAAACGGAACCAAACAAGAGAGAACTTCCAAAAGGACGACGAGACTACAACTCCTTCACGTCTTCCTCCTCTTCGTATTCTCTTACTCTTTTTTTCGGAAGACACATGTGTGCCTCTTCTCTCTTCTTTTTTCTCTTTGCTAGAATATGTAAAAAGCTTGCAAGAAAAAAAATAAGAAGCATGCGACAGCAGTCCATGGCGGTAGGGAGGAACGAAGCTGCGATATGATGATTCCTCTTTTCGAAAGGAAATAGTGCATCTTATGTGTAAAAGGAAAGGAGAAAAGAAACGAAACGGAATTTTTTCAAGAAAAAGACGGGAGAGGAGGAAAAAGTTTTTTTCATGTTCTTGTGTGCAAAAGGGAAGTAGAAGAAGGGGACAGGGAGAGACGAAGTTTTTTAGTAAGATGCATGCATGCATGCATTCATGCAGCAGTTGCTCTTTTTTTTGTTTAAAAGGGTGTTGCAGCAGCTGTGCTGCCGTGACTTTAAAGGGAGAAAAAGTCTATCTTTTCTGATTTTTCTTGGCAATTTTTTGCCTCTTGTGCTTTTGCTCTCACTCTCTCTCTCTCTTCCTTGATTATATCCTTCTTGACTACAGGGCATGTTTTCTATACTCCTTCTCCCTTTCCCCTCTTCGTTTTAAACTTCCCCAAAAATAGAAGAAACATTTTCAGGGCTTACTTGAAAATATATATATTATCTCTGTATTCTCCCTTCTTGAGCGTACCCTCAAGTTAAGGAAGAAAATGTGTTTCACCTAAACGCACTATATATCTGATCGCATATAAATAAATTTATGCGCACAAGCTTTTCTTTCGGTAGAGAACATCCATCTATCTCCGACGTCCCCACGAAGAAACAAGCAAAAGCATCTACTTCTACTTCAAACCTTGTGAATGAAAAAGGAGATACGTTTGCAAAGCAGAAGGGGGAAAAGAATGCATTATTTTTGAGAGGATTGATACACAAGAAAAATATATATGTACGTTCTCTCATGAATTTACACGAAAATTGGAAATGTCACAACTCGTTGTGAACCGAGTTGATAAGGAAAGAGTTATTTCCCTGGAGGAAGCCCACAGTCAACTTTTGATCCTTTCCTTATAAACAAAAAATTGTCTTT
>JAQFZW010004473.1:0-10219 GCA_034687055.1 Heteromurus nitidus
ATACCCGGGTTTTGCCCGGGTTTCCCCACGGCATCAAAAACGGGTTTTTGTGGGTAAATGGGGAATATTAATATTTCCCCACAGTTGCATCTAGTCATCGAGAAAATGCGTCCCCGCGAAATTGATACTCTCCTTTTAATAATAAAAATGAGAGAGCAAGTGTTTATGTTGACATTTTGTACTTGATGTCGATCCAGAACAAAACAAATTACGGCATTTACTAAAGACTCATTCAAGAATGGAACAGAATTAGCGGTTGTGCAAAAGAACCTTCAAGAACTTTTTGCAGACAAATTGGTAGATTTTGACGCGTTGGACATGAGAACGGGAGACTTCAATATATTCGATTTGCACTGGTTCTACATAAAAGATTCTGGAAACTTTGGATTGCGTTCATTCTTTTTCCACTTTTCCCTAAGTCAAATAAACCCTTAATTGTTATTAAAAACTTAACCGTAATCGAACCTTAACGAATGCTATCAACTATGTCTAACGATAGTTAATAAGTAAATGATTTGTAGTAATTGCACAGGTTTTATTTTATTCGAAATTTATCTTAACTGGCTCTGACTTTCGTCACGACACAGCTAATGAAAGTATATTCACATACAAATTGACATAATTTACTCTAACATCTTCACTGCACAATTCAATGTCATGAAAGATATCTCCCTGTTCCTTCCTCTTCCTATTTTACTGTTTCGAGACGGTCGTCAGTGCCAGTAAATAAAAAACGCAGTTTTTGAGTTCACTCTAAATAAGATATTATCGAAAATGTAAACAATTCTGTGGAGAAGAACTGAGTTGATGAAGAAAGTTGTGTGAGTTAAAGTATTGAGCCGAATCAGGTTCCAGGATCACATTGCTCCAAGTATCAGCTCAGCTCAATGCCTCGTTCAAACTGTGTGTATTTCTAGTATCTCAAATTTTCACCCAGTAAAACCCATAAAAACCCACAAAAACCCGTAAAACCCGCAAAACCCACAAAAACCCGGACCCGCGGGTTTTTTCACCAAAACCCGGGTTTTCTGCCATGCCTGATCCTTCCTACTTCAATGACACCGTTGACAAAACTGGAAGACCAAGTGAGTTGGGTGGAGAGTAATAAAATAAAAAATAAAAAAGGAATATTCGTTCAAATGTTGTTTTTTTGCACAGTTGGCGAAATGTGGCTGGGTGAGTATAACGTGAGACAGGCTGTTCTCTCTGGCCGATCAAAACAACTTATTCTCCTCTTGGGACGATTTTGCGAAATGATCAACAGACGCTTGTACAAAGCCCGAGCGGAAGGAAAGAAGGTTTCCCAAGGGCAGGTCCTTCACGACTTGGACAATTTCAACGTTATTCAATTTGCTTGTGCAGGGTGTAAGTTTCCTAATGATAAAATTGAATCGAAATTGAAATGAACAGCTCCGATGTTTCTTCTTTTGTTTTTTAAGGTGTGCCTGTAATCCTTGGTTGGGCAACTGTGGTGGAACACCAGTATCCATATTTGTTCGATAACATAATGTTGATAAAGAGTGAGTTGCTTCATGTGTTTAAAAAAGTTTTCCACTTCCGAAAAAAATGTTGTATGAAAATTAGTTAAGAAAAGATGGAAATGAGACTGTTTTGTTTGTTTGTTTTTATAGTCCCGCGATCCTTTAGCGTTGTCCTAAATATAATTAAACCCGTCCTCAGTGACTCGACCTCAAAATCACTCATATCCTTACCGAATAAGGAGCAATGGATGAAGTTTCTCGATGAGAGGGTTGACAGAAGCCAGAGGAGTGTTCGAATTGGAGGGACAATTTTTCGAGATCGGGACTAAGAACAATAATTAATTAATACTTTCATTTAAAAGTATCTTCCATACTCTGTCGGGCATTCAGTTCAATTAGCCAGAAATTTAAAATAATAAAAAGTCAAATCAAAATAAGTCAGTCAAAATAAAATGGCAGAAGTCAGCACAAAGTTGAGGACTTTGGGTGGCAATGGTGGCATATCGAGTTTACACACATAGCCCCCACATTTGTGCCTGGATCAAGAAATAAAATGCAGTTTCCATTGAGTAACCTTGTGTTGTTATCGAAAAACGGTGAGAAATATTCCAAGGAACCAATTCCATTGCGGCGAATTCCAATTTTCCGAGTAATTGTGGAATTGTGATACAGCTGGGAAATGATTGGAATCTTTTTTTTCATCTTCTTGTTTTTATTCATGTCGCAGCGATAAGATCTTCGCCTTGAAGCTAGAAAGTCTACGCTATTTTACTACATTCACGTAAATGCCTCAGTTCCCCTTATTATTAACAAGGAGCTTGTGGAATATGAAGAACGTTCGTTTGCTGTAAAAATAAGGCCAAAATTCCTCATAATTATCGCAAAAAGTTGTACTTTGAATTATTTTAAAATCAATGTGCGCACATATTTATTTTGTTTATTTTTTGGTTTTAGACAATGATTGTGGAAGTGAATACACACTGGCCGAAGGCAACTGAGAATCTCGTTAAGCACCTGGAAACAAATGGATTTAAGGCGTTCCCTAAGGCAACTCCAAAAGACACGATTTTTATACATAAATCTCTCATTGAGGAAAATGATGTTTAGGATGGCTAAGAATTAGATTGCTTTATTTTATTGAATTGTGGTCAAGGTTGCAAAGCAAATGTGAGACACAACACAATACTTCTCCACCAAAACATGTAGTACTTACAAGAATCATTAGGGAAAACAGAGCCCATACCACCACCAGAGAATTCGCATCTGCCCTAATCTCAATTGAATTATTCTCGAGGAGCACCTTTTGTAGACCAAATTTTGAGTTTGCATTCTCAGCAAAAGCAAATAAATTATACGATTGTTTAAATTTAAAATGCTTAATCAACCCTCTCATCGTCTTCATGAAGAATACTGTATCATATATCCCCACGTACCGTTTATAAATTCCCGACTCATGAACAGACGCCAAGTCCTTCGCCACCAAACCCGAAAGAAAATGACAATCTGAGAGTGTCCAAAATTTCACCCAACTCAATACAGAAAGCTCATTATTCGAAATCATTTCTCTTCCTCCGAAAATTGCAATCGACGCTCTCAGCGAATGCTCTCGACTATTCATCGCAATACGGTCTTCCCTTTTCCTCGAAACTAGTGCAAAATGCCCCAACCTCTTCTCGAAATATTCCGGAAAGAGGCGAGACGAGTAGCGCTGCAGCACTTGCGGACGAGAGTAGGCCAATCCGTCAATGACATCTCGGTGAAAATTATATGGTTTTTGCCAAGTCCCCGATCGCTTTCTCAGCTTTATATCATTCTTACTAAAAATATTTTGGATTTCCTCGACATCTGCTGCTTCCACCAAGGCAAACGGATTTTGGTGGAAAAATTCCCAAATCCCATAATCCACAAAGATGTCCAATTCAGATTTCCACAGCAATTCCCAAAATGACTTTGGATACCCATCCGGTTTCGGTTCGGCCGTTATGAAAGAGTAGACATCTGAAGTGTACAAGTTCCGCAGGAGAATTCCAGCATACAACCACGCTCCAAAAAGGAATGCCCTTTTCCGATTCCAAGCGGTCCAAGTGAATGTGACTCCCTGTTCCAGAATGATCGTCACCAGCTTAAAAGCATGCGATGATCCAAAAATCAAGCCAAGAACGAGCATCGCACTTGCTATGCAAATCCAACTTTTAGAATCGAAAGGACGGAGGACGGAGCAGAGACAACCAATTCATTCTTGTCGCAGACATGTACTCCTTCCTCTCCACAAATATTGTGTATTCGTATTCCAACTGTTGTGCCCCATGACTAAATATCTTGAGATGTGTCTTCAGCATTACCTTACTCTCAACATTGCGTATGGCATCTGCGATATCCCTGCTCAAGTTTCTCCGCTTCAGAATGAAGTACTTCACGAAACTCTTGCCATCCATGTGCTGGATCGGGATCTTCAAGTACCGGTTTCCAAACAAGTTCCTCGTCACGCAAGTGTATTTCTCGCAAATTTTCAAATTCTGAGTTTCGTCATGCCCGAATTTCGTCATGCCGGCCTTCCATGCTGAATACTGATTTAGGCTGTCACGATGAAAGCCTTCAAGCTCAATTTGGAGCAACTCGTCACCAGTTGGCTTGGGGACTTTTAATTGTTGTAATGGATTCAGAAGGAGGTACATTTTGGAGGAAAAGGTGTCTACGATAATCGTTTCGAAGGAGGTTGCTCCATAAATGTTTTCAGTTACTGATGAGATGGGGTGATCCGTCGACGTCAGTATTTCCACAATGACGAAATGTGGGTCAAAAGAGCGTAAAGTGATTCCGTGCCGGAGGACCATCCCTGCGTAGAAAAAAGTTTCAATGTCCCGGTAGAAATCATTTGAATCCTTTGGAATTCCTTTGGCTCCTTCCGCCCCCAGGGACACATTTGGGAGGAAGGCAAAACACGGTTTTAGAAATTTTTGGGCATGTATTTTGGCAAACGTGTGATTGAGTGCCTCTGCATCCAAAATGTTATATTTGGAAAAATCTCGGGAAACGGCAAATGCCCACGGGATGGAATCCAATTTGTTTAGAAATCGGTACGAAATGCAACTTCCTCTACATTTGTCGTCGAAATGGTTGTACAATGAAGTGGTGCGTTGTTTTGAGGTGTGCTGGAACCTAGTGTGACTGTAAAATATAATGGTGCATGGATTGAAGATATTTGGTAGAAAGTTGGGTCGATTAAGAGCGAATGCTGCTTCGGAGAGTAGCATCAAAAATATTAGTGGGAAATTTGTCAGCATTTTGAAAACTTTGTTGGACGGTATTCCATGCAATACTCCCCGCTGAATGACATAACATAACCAAAGCAATGCGAAACTCCTAGTTTTATATTTCTCAAGGGCTCTACACTTACGATGCCAATTAATTTTTTAATGTCATCAATTATAATGACATGAGTCATAATGATCCAATTTACAAATAATTCCACGCTTACAGTTTGCCCAAGTACATTTTATAAAAAGAGGAAGGCAACACTTGTTTTGTCATCCAAAAGAGCATTCTCGTCTTCAAAAGTTTTTTTTTGTCCCACAGAATCAAAAAGTCATTTGCATTTAGTTTTAAAAGGCACAAAGGAGACAAAATGGCAATTGAAATATCTGCAGCATCCGCATAAAACGCGTGATAAATAGTTTGTCCGTGACTTGTGACTTGAAAGACCGAACTCCTCTCTGAGAACCAAACCAACAGTTGTATAGTTATCAAACAATTATATACAGGACATGTATATCATTGACTACTTTCACATTAATAGCATGTCGGATTCAAAAGTGAGTTCAGCTTGAAAGTCTAGTTCCCGTCGTCTAAACGCTTAGAAATTGTGTGAATTTTCCACCGTGAACGAAAAATACATTCTTATCAATTATTCTTCCGCCCATTGCTATTTCCTATCTTCTACTTTACATTCCAGTTTGATTTTGACAATTATAGATGTTTTAATACATTCAACCTTTGTATGCTTTTTTCAACCATGTGCACAAACGTCATAAAAACATACGACATAATTTGTCTCTAACATGAAGTACTCTCGAGGTGGTTAATATGACATCTAATATGACATTGTTAATGTCATCGGTTGGCAAATTGATTCAGGTGAAAATGATTTACTGTCATTTGAATCAAATATATTGTTAACACACATTAACCAAAGACATTATTTCGTGTCCAGTGAGGGTTTCAAAAGTCATTTAAACGATTAGCAAAGAGAAATTTGACAACTTCAACTGTGTGAGTTAAGTTAAAAGCTTTAAACCATTAGGCGTTTATTTTGGCACAACTAAAAGCATAAAATTATACTACTTTAAGATGTTATCAAATTTGTTCCAGCACAATTACCTACCTTTTTCTATATGTGTAATATTAATATATTTGTAAAAATGTCAGAGTATAAGATTAGTGTTTTTGACGCTCATCACTTAACCGCTCATCAGAAAGGTATCGTAGGGTTGCAAAAGTTTGCACTTTTGCCCATTAAACATTTTGCTCAAACCAAGGAAACCACGTAGATAAGTTTCATATCAAGACGGTAACTAAATATGATAATAATTTTAAATAATAATAGCAATAATAAAAATAATTTTAACTAATAAAATAGTAACTAACAATTTTTTTATTCATTACGGAATATAATTTAAATATTGTCAAGGACACATAAATTAAACATTAAACCAGAAACAATATTTACCTAAGTGAGGAGGCTTGGAATCCTCAAGTACACTTTAGTGTACTATTTATGGAACACTAAAATTCTCGTTTTCGATACATTAGTAATTGGAGTTTTGAGTCCGGGCTTATATGAACAAGGTTGAGTCCACCTATGTTACTTTCAGTATTATACAAGTGTGTTAAACAAATTAAGCAGCCAGTTTATGCTGAAAGTTTGTTCGATTTTCCTCAACCAAAATGTTTAATATTGTACGGCCGATTGCATACCTCTTTCAATACCCATGCTTGCTAGCAGCAGATGCCCAATTTGCACATTTGCATACAATTTTTTGAGTATTTACAAGAACGGTAGCACTCTTGTATCACAAAAAGTATTTTCAGGATTCAAACATAAATGTTTGAATAATCAATTGTTCTTCTTTGTAGGAAAACCTGTTGTTGTGTGGACGTACGATTCATTTGAGTTTCTTTGTACAAAGAAAGTAAAGCATAATATAAGTAACAATTATGGCTGTCAATCCTTCCATTATGTAAAATCCACTTGATGTGTTTCGAGCACTCGAAAAATAATGTAGATTCAAAGAAAGGGGTTCAGCCAACGAGTATTTCAACAAAGAGACAAAAACATTGGAAACCCAACATAACAGATTTGCTAAGATAAATTCTTCATCTTTGACGCTTTCTATGCTCTGAAATCAATTATGTTGCTAAAGTATTTGCTTTTGAAATCATGAAGAAGCTAAAAATGAGGCGTAAGTGCCTCCTTAAACTTAAAAAACAATAAAACTTAAAGCACAATTTACCTAGCTTCAGCACCGAATGACAACTTTTGTCGAGTTTTCTTAACCCTTCATTGCGAGTTATTTCGTACCACAACCAAGACACCCTCTCAATATTTTGCTAAGCCGTGAAATTAACGTTTCCGAAAATTGAAAAAAATGAAGTATCGGGTGTTTCGTTTAATTATGCTCGCTCAGCATTTAATATTTCTTATACACGTCCAAGGTCAAATTATAAATCCTCCCAAACTGAACCTACTCGAGAGAATATTTCTCACTTTTCACAATTCCTGCAACATTATTTTCTACGACCATAAAAGTTTCCATACCATTTCCCAACAAGTTTCCATAATTTACAAATATTTCCAGCATGGCTGCGCAACCCAAGGAACTTGCCAGCTTTATCAAGTTTCCTCAAACATTACGTATCCCCTTGAGAATTATGAGAGGTATCGTGTCCTCTCTCAATATTACAATCCTGGAATACCATCATTACGCAAAGAAGCTATTAAACTTTGGCATATTCCAGTATTTCCTCAAAGATTTCAAAAGATTTGCCTCGCGTTCCTTCCCAACTTTTTCCCAGAATTACGACAGGGGTTAAACAAGAATTTTCCAATGGACGCGTTTTATCACGCAGGACTGGTTCTCAGAGATCGAAGGAATCTGAAGGTGGCCGACCCCAATTATTTTCTAATTCAATTTCACAGCCAGTATCAATCCATTCATCCTCGTCCCACATTTTTAATTCCAATGTATTCTGACACAAAATACAAAACCTTATTCGTTGACATTCTTCATGACAAAACCTATTTGGTCTTGATGACAACTAAATTCGGGCATTCGATGTTGGTTGGGGAACTAATTACATTGGAAGTAGGACAAGATTCCGGCCATAGAAATACAATTGAGGAAGTGAGCTCGAAATTATATTTGAGCTGGCACCGCTTTGGCAACCATAAATCGTCGCGATTTCGCAGACCATTTTGCGAAAACTACGCTTGCTGGATGCGTGTGAGTAACGACAGAGCAACAACCTCTGAACAAAGATCTTGGAAAATGTTTCTTCTCCAGAATCGGAACAGTTCCAGCCATGATCTCAACAGAGATCTGAAACTTCTATTTACGCATGCCTCATGGGACTCACATATAAAACTGTTTAACCAGCAAATTTTTCCACATGGCGCGGAATATACTGGTTACGTGCTCACAATATTTGTTGACATGCGAAGGGAGAAATCAGGAGCACGAATGAATTGGCTTTCATTGCTCAGTCCATTTGATATTAAAAGCTGGCTACTCATTTTCTCCGGGGCAATCTGTCTCGCGGGCCTGTTTAAGTTGACCAAAGTCTCGAAGGAGTACTTTGTTCCCTTCGCTTCTTTGCTGGAGCAAGGTGTCTCCGTGAAGCGTTGTCGATATGAAATTCTGTTCGCTCTGTGGTTGCACACATCCATTTTCCTAAGAAACTTGTACACGTCCGAGGTCTATTCATTTATAGCAGCTGAGCCGAAACCAAGTGGATTGCCGAAGAGTTTTGAGGAGTTAATTTGGAAGTCTGATTTAACCATTTTAGTCGACAAAGGTTTCGCATGGTTTGTGTGGAAAAGGACAGGGTCTGCCAATTGGCTGACGTGGCCGTCAAGTAATGAGACGAAAAAGAAATATAGACACATTTCGGATAGGTTGGTACAGTGGGAGAGTTCCCCTACAGATATGATAATCACTGACTTGGTGCAGCTCAATAGGCATAAAGTCTGCGACATAAACCCGGGCGTACCTCCAACGTATAAAGAAGTTTCATTAAAACAGTTTGCAATTATTTCAAGGGAGAAATACGACGTATTTTCAGTTGACAACAAGGAACACTCTTTCCGGTCTACGATTGGCTTGCTGGGTGGAAGAGTTATAGTTTACAATGAAGAGCTTGACTTGATCAAAGATGCGGCGATTTGGTCATTGGAATCCAATTATGCTTTTCTCACTGAGGTTTTGAGTAGGGATTTGGCGGCTACTTTTGAATCTGGAATTTTCAACAGGGTAGAGTACATTTATGATATCTACAGTTATTGGCAATCATTGAAGAAATTGAACAGACAATTGAAACTCAACATGTCCTGGAACTTTTTCACTTTTGCAAGCTTGGTAAGGTCGCAATTTGAGTTAGAGGTAATTTTTAAACACCATGGATCCTCAGAAGTGAAAGCCGACTCTAGTTCCTTGTTCGTTGTGTGGACAATGTTTTCGCTTATGAGTGCAATATGCATTATCTGTTTTGCCAGCGAAATATTAACACGTGCTCTTGGGATAGGCTAGACATGACCTGAATTAAAAATCAGAGCATTCACAACGAACCTGTTCTAGTGGCATATTCGAAAGGAAATTCCAGATTAGAAATGAGGAAATTTATTGATTGTGTGGATAAATATTTTAATAATGATTGTAATAAGCATAACTTGTTTTGGGTTTTGAGATTTTAATTTATGTTGTGGTAGTTCCATTCAGTTCAACCAAGCCTTCTAATTTGCCTAATAGTATTGTGGCCATGCATACATAAACAAAACGAGACCGACCTATGCATTACATATGAATTTGGAACATTACGACCAGATCAATAGTGTAGCGTGCAAATTAGGAGTTCTTGCTACTTTGGTTTCGGTTTTGCAACTGCCCCGAGTTCGTGTGGGCATTATAATTGATTCAAGAAAAGGATAGTTCCCAACGGGCTATTTTTAGATTTAATTATATATATGGTATAGAAGTCTTTCCCGTGGGAGACGATTTGCTTTACAATAGATTATAATATTTATGGATTATGCGTTATTATATTTAATTACATTTAATTATCATATGCAGTGTGGCTGCATCTGCACCCCATAAATAACCGTACTTAATTCTTTACGTCAAAGTCTCAAAAGCCTCTTGACGGATTGTGTTTTAATCGAATTCCATTTCATATTGAAAATAATCGCAAATAATATAGGTGACAATTTTCAGTTAACAAATTATGCAAAATAGTTGTGATAAAAATGACATTCAACTCAACTGTATTGTTTGTCCTAGGTTCATCAGACTTAACCCTTTCGTAAACGTTCCAAAAACTAATTGGATATCTGGGCTGTTTAAACGCGCCCGTGCCTACGTACGTATTTACAACATAATCAAAAAACTTATTAAAATCATGTCTAACTTCATCCGAGTCAAAAATCACAGAATCTCGAATGTAGTCTAGAGATTCTGGAACAAATGTAG
>JAQFZW010004474.1:0-10219 GCA_034687055.1 Heteromurus nitidus
AGTATATATATATAAAAAAAGTTCGATAAAAGCTATAGAGATAGGAATTTAAGGATAGATTTCATTATCCTGAAAAAAAATATAAGAGAGTAAAAAATTTGTTCCCATAAAAAGCTACACTCATGATCAGTTCTTTTTGGAACTTGTGTCGCGCTTGTCCATCTATGCCTGTGGAAAAGGTTTGTTCTTCTCTCCACTAAACTGAAATTCTCTCCGCTTTTCAAACAAAAATAATCTTTAAACGAGACCGACAAAAAACGAGATTATAAGTATTATTTGTACCAAAAAAAATATATGTACGACACCAAATACAAAGAGAATTCACGGGAATATATACAAAAAAACAAATACAAAAAAGTAATTTTGTAGAAGCTTCCTTCCTGGCACTCTCTTGCTCTCTCGTTATCACAGTTTTGTTCAAGAGATGATTCAGAGAAAAATAAATATATAAACGTTGTTCAACTGACAAAAAAGTAGAGTAATAATAATAATCAAAAAAAAGTGTTGGTGACCTGACCCCACTTCAGAAAAAAATATATATTCACTGACACAAAAAAAACTTCACTCACTCACTCTCACCCTTCAAAAATCATCGGTACGCTTTTTTAATTTGTCCCTTTTGTTCATTCATGATTGCAATGCAAGAAAAAAAAACTTTTGCTGAAAAAATTATTATTATGACTGGAAAGAAATTTAATAGTATTTCTTTAGGAAAGCCTTCTTTCTAATTACATATTTAAGGAACTTTTTTAATCGTGCTACAAACATTTGTGTGCGTGTTCTTGTTGAAGTACAATATTTACCGTTGGAAGTTGCAAATTCGAAATTCAAATTTTCCGCTCGTCTATCGTGTTCTTGTTCTTGAATCCGTTCGTATCTAAATATGTGGAATGACTCTAATATTCAAAAATATAAAAATTTCCCGCCTTTCTTGTCACTTTCCTGTTGTGGTGTTTAAACGTTTGAAGTAAAAATCATTTCTGTAAAACGAAGAACAAGAGTTTATATTTTTTGCTATAAAAAAATTGTTTCGTGTGTCTTACTGTTTAGAGCTGTGGTTCTTTGTCGACTCTATTAGCTTTCACTTTATTAGACTAGTTTCTTTTTAGAGTAAAATTTTTAACTAGTTCGCTGTGGCAGCAGTTGACGTTGACGTAGTAAGCAATGTAAAATAAATTGCAATTTTATCAACAAAAATATATGTTATTTTATGTCGATTGTAATGTAGAACTTGTAGGGATAGTGTTTGTTAGGAGACAAAAAAGTAGTTTTTTTTGCTGTACGATTTTTACACAGATTTTTTCGATTTTGTAAAAACAGATTTTTTCTAGGATTTTTCTTCCAAAAGAAATAATATTTTCTCTGCATAAAAACTCTTTTTTGAAACTTGTGTTTTCCCATGTGCAGCAGCTACATTCAGAATATCGTAGTACTTTTCAATGGCATGAATATGTTGGGAATCGTGCGGACCCTTCGTCCCTGAGTCAACCTCAACCGCAGCAAAACCAACTTGCCGTGGTACGACAACCTCATCGTTCAACCCAGTCTCAGGTCTTGTGGGCAAGTAAGTTGATTTTTTTCATTCTTCTTCCATTGCAAAAAATACATATTCAGTCATTCGTATAATTACTTTCGGTGTACGTGTATTTTTAGATTTTTTTTGCTTGTGAAAAGTCTCATACACTATAATTATAAGGTCAAGAGTGAAAGTTTTTCCTGGAGTAGTATAAGAGTGGAAACGCGTGTGTGTGCAAAAAAATAAATCCCTACCTTACCTACTTGAAACTAATTAGGTATTCGAGTCGCAAGCCGATAACGGAGTCTCCGCACACAAAAAATCCATGGAGAGGGAATGGCTGCAGAAAATGGCTGAAGTTTATAGGTGGATTTGCTAAGCTAAGCTAGTTTTTTCGCTCTTTCTCCTACACCACCATCATCATCATGTAATATTACGTGATGCATATACCCTCTCTCTCTCTCTTCTTTT
Organism: Heteromurus nitidus; assembly: GCA_034687055.1. Classification (NCBI taxonomy): domain Eukaryota; kingdom Metazoa; phylum Arthropoda; class Collembola; order Entomobryomorpha; family Entomobryidae; genus Heteromurus; species Heteromurus nitidus. The sequence continues at coordinate 1,988 of JAQFZW010004474.1, forward strand.
TTTGCACAAAGCTAAAACAGATAGGAAAAGAGAAGAAAAAAAAGTTTGTTTGATTTTCATCTTTATTCTGCTCGAATGATAGGAGAATCGTGTTTCCTCCTTCTAACTATTTACTCTTATTGATCAACTTTTCTACTCTTTTGCTGCAGACCGAGTCAAGAGGAGTCAAGTAAATCATTTAATATGTCTATCGGCCCGACACATAACGATTAGGCATCAAACGAAAAAAAGAGAATATATATCGATACTATGTTTCAGGTTCATTTGAGAAAAGTCATACAAGCCATTTGAGTGGAGTTCAATTCAGTCTGGGCAAAAACTGTTTTCAATAGAAGCCGAGAGAGAGAGAGAAATTGATTTTTGTTCATTGTTCGGATTCATCCTAGTTTTACGCAATATATTTCGATATGTCATAGATACATGACATGTTCTCATCTTTGAAAAGGAGAGAGAGAGAGAGAGAGAAAGGATGAGAGGAAACGTGTAGGAAAGGAGGCAAGTGTGCATGAAATGAGCATTCAAGTAGATTCAGTTCATCCAGAATTTGGAATTTGGAACACAAGCTCTGGAGAGAGAGACGATGTTCCTAAGCATCATGCTACGTGATGTACATGGGGGCACATATACGTGTAACTTTTAGTTGGCTGGAGCTGGAATTGGCATGCATGCATGCATGCTTGATTGCATCATTTACGGTGAAAGTTCTCTTTTCCCTTCTGCCTTCTTCTCCCTGGGATGATGATACTGACGCAATAATGTAGGAGTAAACATGAAAAGCACAGCACAGGTTTCAAAATCCATGAAAATCTCCATATCAAACGAAATCCCGAGATGTGTAATTAGGATGAGAAGGGAATTTTTTTTCTCTCTCTAGCTTCATGACAACAGATACTTATTTGCTCTGGAGTGAAAAAAATAGAGAGGAACAAACTTTCATCAAAAAATATACAACGCTACACAACATAGCATTTTCTTGTAGCTCTCTCTTACTTATATATCATCATGAATAAATATAGAGTCTCACATGACTGCATATAAATAGGGGAATTACGTAGTTCATCTATATTCTGCTAATTGGCCTAACGACCAATTATAACCTTTTTACTAAAACTAAAGTAAATAATACGAGAGACAAAACGGGCACATAACATTTCAAGCGGAGAACAGGAGGAGGAGGAGGAGAGAAAGTAACCTTATTCGTATGTTTCGTGTGTGTGTGAGCAGGATTCTATTTTGCTTTGGACTTTGGAGTTTGGAGCAAAAAGCAAACTGAATGAATGTTTCATCCAGTTTTGCTCTTGTGTAATAAAGGAGTCTTTTGGGTAGTGTCAAGTCCCTCTCTTTCTACTCTCATTCTCTCCCTCTCTACACAAACATATTTCAACTTTAACTTTGCAGCCTAGTGGATTGACTACAATGTGTAGTGTAACAGAATACATTTGCTAAAATAATAGGTTCGCTTCATTTATCCAGTGAACTCTATTGTTCTTGTTTTTTTTTCGCCGAGATACATAGTTGAAACGAAGTTTGGTCTTGGTCGGAGTCCGACCGTTCACCGTTTCTCTCTTGTGGCAAGGGAGAAATATATGAAATTTTCAATACATTCTTCTCTCCTTCAAAACTCGAGTCTTTCGAGTAACAAAAAAACACAGAGAACGAGATAAAAAAGAGAAACCATAGTTACTACGCATGAAGAAGAAAGAAAAGAATGAGTGTATGAATACGCTAAAGCCACACGTAAAAAATATAGTTGAGAAAAGAACTCGCGCACACGGACATTTACATCGTTGTTAAGTTTGGGTAAAGTGTGCAATAAAATATGAAATGGGAAAATGACGAACTTCCCGAAGTTGCTATTCGAAAAAAGAAGAAATTTTTTTCCCTTCTTCTCTCCTAAAAATGTATGGACTGTATCCAGAACGTTACGTGGAAAAAAAGATGTGTACAATTGTGTAACTTTTCTTTACTTTCAAGAGATGTACACACACATATTAGACATGGTCTTTTATGAAGTATGTCGCATTTCAAGGAAACATGGAAAAAGTAGCTAGAGCTTCTCCGTAACTCGTAAGAGTTTTCTCTGACTATTTTTTCGGATTGCTCTACTTTGAAGTTCCCTTCTTCCGTCTCTTCTTCTTGTTCCAGTGTGCTTATACTTATGTGGAAAAAAAGTTCGTTTTTTCCTCCGTCTTCTTCCTTTATCAATGCGGGATCTGACATGCTACTCATGAGATACGTTTTACATTACTCATTTTCTTGTTTCGCAAAGGGAGACGCGTTTTGAAATTGAGCTTTTAGTCGAGGGAGGGACACACTCGAGACTCCTCGAGAGAGAGAAAAAAATAGTGGAAGTTGGCTGGGAGGAAAAGGCGGTTCATTCCGGTTTTTGTTTCTTGTGTGTATGTGTGGTAATGTTTACTCTGGAGATCTCAGTATAATATTCATAAAGTTAATGGATGATAGCCATTCAATTTGGAGGGAATGTGCTTAACGAGGGAGACAGAGAATGTAGACAAATGTCGCTTAATGAGATACTTCTACTCTGTACACACATCCGTCTTCACGGTACATATACCGCTGCTTTCCCTCTCGCCCCCTCTTCTCGTCTCCATTCCTTTTACGATTTTTCCCTTCTTCGCACGTACATACGGCTCAAAATTCATTTCGACTAGAGTGATTCTAGCCACATAATGGTCCCTGACAAGGTTGAAGTGATTTACTTGTGAAAAACGAAGAATATATATGTGTTTTAGAGGAAAGTAAGCAAAAGAAAGTGGAGAAGAGTTTTTTATGGATTTTGCAAAAATAAAATAAAAGTATTAGCATTAGTCTCAATGAATTGTTGCTTCTCTTTCATCAGCTGCGATTGAGACTATTTATGAATGGAACATTTTCTTTCCTCCTGAAAGGGTTCAATAATAATGCACTTCTGACAGAAAAATAACGGTTTTCTTTTTATAGAAAAAAAGCTGCAGTCCAAAGAAAATATAGTAATAATGATAATATTGGGGTAGGTAGGTGGGATATATATATATATATTCGTTGCATGCAAGTCATGCCACGCCATGCCGGTTTTCCCTGGCATTTATCCCATTCGTTTTTTTCCGCCAGCTTTTATTCCCTTATCTTGTCGATGTTAATGACATTCTCGTTTCTGATTGCATTTTGCAAGCCCCCTGCGGAGACGCATCAATTGTTTCCTTATTTTCCTTTCAAAAAAATATATATTCTCTCGATTGAGTGATCAGAGGAGAATTAGCGCATTTCTTATTGTCCCACTAAACAATCTGCATTTTTGCCTACAAAGGAACTTGCTTTGGACATAAGTATTATGCACATGCATATATGCCTTTTTGGATCCAGAACAGAAGACAAATGTCTCTTGAGCCAAGAAAACTCTCTTTTCATATTTTCTTGTATGTCTTCGTGACAAAGGAAATCATGCAATGCAGCGCATAATATAAGATGTGAGTTGGGTCATGAAAATCTGTGCATATCCTCGAGCATGGTCTCAGATTTTGAGAAACTTTCTCTCAGCACCAGCGTTGTCGACAGTCGGAAAAAAGTGAAGTAGTGCATAGGACTGGGACTACTTAAGGAAAGTGGTGCTCTGTGTCATCATTTGCTCTGGCATTTTCCTCCATGACAGACACTGACTGCGATTAGCCTTCTCTGGGAATCAGAGAGAGGAAAAAGTTGGAATACGTGGAGCGAGACATATATGAGATGGGGAGAGTGTTGTAGCGCTTTAGCTAAAATATATTATCCACATCTCTCTCTGTGTCATTTTATATGCAGACGATGTAATGTGAGATATGTAGGAAAATCTGCACATATATTCTTCGACTTTTGTAGGCATTTCCAACTCAAAGTTTTACTCTGTTGATGGGCTCATCTAGTCTCTAGCATATAGTTATGCTTTTCACTTTCCACAGGCTGGTGTTCAGTGTCGAAATGAAATTAGTGTCTTTCATTCAACCCTTCCTGTCGTTAAACTGATTGTTCACTTGTCGCGCTGTGTCGTCGTCGTGCTCATCGTCATGTGTACTTATGTGCGAAATGTAAGTTTGTGAGCGATAGAGAAAAATGCTCCAAATAGGAAATACATACGCTTTTCATTTCGAGTCAACTTATACGGACACACACACGCTCTCATTCTCCATTAAAATGGGAGAGGGACAAGAATGAAGAAAGTGTGAGTGAAAGGAGAGAAATAGAAAGCTAGTCAATTCTCTCTTCTCCGCTCTTCCAATTTATTCATGAGTAGCTGTCCCCTTGATTACTTTAAAGGGCAAACGTTTTCCCACTCGAAACTCTCCTATTTTTCCCCATTTCCACATTTGAGAACATGGAATAAACCTCGTTTCGGATATCTCAACAGGAAAAAAATAACAGAGCTCAGCTCCGCTCAACATCCTCTAATCTCATTTGCTACAATTTTCCAGCCATGAGTCTGCACATAGTGCGAAAGCAATGGAACATCAACTGCAAATATTATCTTTTTTTTGCTTATGGGAAAAGGGGAAGTGAAAAGTTTAAAAAAAGAACTACTGAGATTGCTTGAGAATTACGGATGGAAAAGTAGAAAATAAAATGTCTTCATACTCCTTTCATCCGAACTCCTCTAACCATCCATTTTCTCCTCGGTGCTCACTGCTCGTCACACATTCTCCATGTAAATCTAAGTATACGTCTTCAAGAAAAAGACGAGACTAGAGAAAAACCCCTACAATTTTCCTTGTGTCGCAGTGAGCATACGGCAGATTTTCGTTCTAGGGAAGAAGACGAAGAAGAGAAAAGTGGATGTACGAGACGAGAAAGTGCAAGAAAACCAGTGCAAAAATTCAAGCACACCCGAGATGTTGCAGAGATAAGCGATCTTTTTCTCCTCTAGAAAAAAAATGACTAAACCCCAGACTACTTCCACGGTCGTTCTTTCACTAACGTAGTGGAGTAAATAAGCCATAAAGTTTAGCAAAAAAAACACACTTACACATACATACATACATTCGTCATTCGTATGGATTTTTAGCCGGTAGAGAAGTTGGAAGTATATAAAAAAAGGAGAAGGCCACACTCCACCAACAAACCAACTAGCCACCACTTTTGCAATATTTCCCCTATATTTTCCCATTCTTATTCGTATTCTTCTTGACCACTCGTTCGTTGCAAGTTAGAAAACCATCGCCATCTCCTTCCTCCATTCACTCCTCTCTCTCTCTCTCTAAACGTAGAAGAAAAACGCAATGGATTTCCGAGATGAAAGGAGAAGAAAAAAAGTCATTTTCTTTCACTTGACGTCCGTCCTCGTCCTCGCTTCACCACAGTTACTACTAACAGCAACCAAGTGTACATATATCCAACTTGCAAACAACCGTTGTGTTTGTTTCTTTGGAGGAAAAGTCCGGGTGAAAATCGTTTTGTTTACTTTCATCCGTAGTAGTCGTTTTCCTTCTCCAGTGAAAATATACTTTGTGTTTTGTGTGTATGGAGGAAGCTTCAGCACGTCAGCAAATCATCTTTTCTGCGAAACAATTTTTTCCCTTTCGTCGAGTATAGTTCGTGGATATATGCAAGTTTTTTTCTCTCTTTTGGCAAAATGCTCGAGTTATCTGTAGCGAAGGAAGTTGTGCACACATTTCATTGCCGTAGTTTATTCTTACACTGACTCTGTTAGCCAGTTTTACGTCTTTATTATTATTCATTTCAATGCCTTCTGATCTTCTCTACAATTCACACAATTTCGAGAAGTAAGGAAGGAGAGAGGGACGAAAGGAAGAAGAGCAATTACCATTTTTTTCTTTTTCGGAATGATGAGGAGCCTAGTCTAGATAATGTGTTATGTTCATTATTGTGTGTCTATATGTCATGAACATGAAATACTTTCCTCGTTCGTATTCTTTAATATTTTCCACAGCTTACACACATTTTCGAATAATCTGAAAGAAGGAAAACGATGACTAAATGATGTTTTATAAGTTTTTTGTGGATTTGCATAAATAGAACATAGTCGACATAATCATCTTGAGTAGAAATATGGTCTTGTAAGGGAAATGGCGATGACGATGAAGATAATGGAATGATGATAGCATGCCAAAGTCGAATACATCTTGCTGTCCCTAACTGGAATAACCTTCGGAGAGAAAGAAAAAAAGTCAAAAGTTGGAAGTTGGACTGGACTTTTCTTGAAGTCGGTCTACATCTTCCTCTCTCTCTCACAAATTGTGAATGTTTTTCTTCTTCTCTCTCTCTTTCCACTTCCACCTGCTTACTCACACTTGTTCAGTGCCTAACCATCCGTCAAAGCTGGGCATACTTATCTTCCCGAGGCTTGGAGTAAAAACGGAAAATCCAAGACAGGGAAGATGAATACCTACAGTTTTTTTGCTGGCTTGTGTTTTTATGAGTAGATTTGTAGGTCTTGTACGTTAGTTTGCGCAGAGTTGAACCAAAAGGATAGAAAGGGGAAAAAAGTAATGTCAAAAGGCTAAAAAAAACTCTCTCGGTCGAACATTTTCCTTCAGCAGTCTGATATGCTCTGCTCTGGTATGCCACATAGCATGAATATCCATGAGAAAGAAAAGGCAATGGCACTTGGCGTTGAAGAATGTGATATGCGATTGTATTCATTAGGCCCAAGTCCAAAAAACCGAAGGATATTTTTTTTTTTGGGACCAGCGCAAAAGCGGGCTAGCATGCAAAACTGGAAAGAAAATATACATTCATTATACACACCTAACTTAACTAAACTCAAGTGTGCAGTGTGGAAAGGGGAATAAATTTAATATTTGGCAATATATACATATTATATAATACTTGGAATATATTAAACGAGCAAAGTTTCCTCTTCCAAGTTTTCACTTTTTTCTTGCTGGAGAAAAAACTCTTTCTTCTCTTCTCATCTCCCTGCTCAGGTTTTTCTTTTAACTATTCAGGAAATTGAAGCTCACTCCAGGTTCTCGTTTAAATTAGCCTGATTCTCCGGCGTAACCCCTTTTTCTTTTGGTAATAAGTAAGATGTCGTATGAATTTTGAAAATGGTATGCTCATTCAAGCGAGCACTAACACTCTCACACGCTCATAGCTCAGTCACACAACACAAGCTGAGTAGGTTGCGATCTGCCATGGATATATTCACAGTTTGGAGTCCACGCCGAAACTAGCAAGAAGAAGTTGACAAAAAAAGACTGGGAAAGGGAAAGTGTGAGAGAGAAAGCTAGTGTGGAACCTAGTTTATGTTTTGTTTCAAGTCAACTGGCTGGAAATGAGATGTGGCGTTGTGTGTGTGTGTGTGTGTGTGCTTTCTCTCTTCTGTTGCATGCGACTAGGCAAACCCTTTTCTCTCTCATCCTCTCTCTCTCTCTCACTCTGATGTTTTTTTCTTCGGTGTGTGTATGCACCATGCGGCGACTTAATACATTCCATGTGCATACTCGTTCATAACTTGATATGCGTGCACTCTCTACACTTTTCAAAGGAATCTATTTTTTCTCCACCAGCTCCCTGTAGTCCTCTTCTATACCTGCTGGAGAAAGGCTTTTTGAAGCTGCTCACTCGCTCTCGCATACATCATGTCTTTTATTACTCCAACTGAGGGACTCACTTTCTTCTCTTGTCCGGTATTATTCAGGTTTTCACGGTGTGTGAGAACGTAGTGAAAGCTGTTTCACATGGAGTTCTCTCTCTCTCTCTCTCCACCGTCGACATATTAAAACAGTTGGCGAATGTGGCACAAAGTAAAAAGGTTTTTTGATCCTCTTTCCATACCCTAAATGTAATATAATGTTATCGCTTTTATTTCAAATATAAAATGAAATAAGTTGTGTTTTAGCTTGGTGCAGCGGTACTGGTGCACTTGACTTGAGCCTTTTAGAGTCGACGACGACGACGACTCAACATGACTAAAAGAATAAGAAGTTTTAGCTTTGTTGTATGAGCTCATGAAACATCGTTCTCTCCCTCCAAGAACAATCCGGGTAGCTAACGTAAATTGTTCTATTTTATCTGGGCAAAGCGCTCTTTTGTCGAGCTTGACAAAATGGAGTGGGACAAGGCAGGTATTTTTTATATATATATATATGCACATTCACAAGTAAGAGGAGAATGCATATATGCACGACGACGACGACCCGACGAGTCCCCAACAAAACCATATAAATTTCACACTGATCTTGTTTTATGTTGTATTAGTCGTACGACTAGAACCACTACTGCCACAATGACTAACTAAGC
>JAQFZW010004475.1:0-10216 GCA_034687055.1 Heteromurus nitidus
TCCTTTACAACCATGAAGCTGTGATTATGAATTGGATGAAATCAGATACTGTAACTGATCCTGGACAAATTTGTCATCTTTTCTCACTTCTTTGTGAGTGTGTAAGTAATATGGCTTCACGGGCAGAATCCTTTTAAACTTTTTAAGCGTGTTGCTGGCACTTAATTTGAGACCGCTTTCAACAAATAAAGGATTATTAGAGTTAAGTAAGTGCACACTTATTTATGACACATCTTTTTTATGAATGCAGCCATCCTTTAAATGATACTTTTAACCCCTTTTGGAAACGAATTAGATATACCTTCTTCAAACATCTTGTGCAAAGAATGGGGATAACACTTTTCACAATATTTTCATCTCAACTTTGATGCTTTTACGATCTACGTCTGCGTAACTAGCTGACAACTAAAAAGTGAACATCATTAGGATGAGAAAGCTCAATACAATTTATAGACACACTCATGCAAGAGAAGATATTACATCAAACTGTCAACCAATTATTTATTACCCGAAAAAAATGACAAATCGATTATGGCAGGCGTTGGCAGTCCAACTATGGAATATCATATTTTTTCAACTTTCTTGTCGCTATGTTCATATAATAATTATCATACCTATCGAGTTGCAGATTGAAAGCCGCCGTTTTCCCAAATGAACTATAAATCAAACTCTCGAGGGAATTAAGTACCCTTTTTACGCGGACTGAAATTTGAAATTCACCCTCCTTGCATATGGTCAGACATAATCAGCCTTGGGAAAGGGTGCCAATTACCAATGTGCAATGGGTGTTGTAGACGCGAACATGCGTTAATATTAAAATATACGACTAAAAATAATCCCTACTGATATAGGTTCCTTTAGGATTTCATTTTGATATTAACATGCATTATGCATATCAAACCTAGAACACACGAAGTAGATACAAGTCTGTAGCAAAATTCTGTCATGTAACGAAAGGTACTTTTTAGCATACATACATGCTGTGCACGACACATTATTTTTCATCCGATTGACCATTAGTCACAATTGACACATTTGACACAACTCGACAATTTGGAAACCGTGAAGCGTTCTCCTGTCAAATCAGATTCTTTTGCATTCTTTTATGGAAACCACAAATTTTATTAATGATTCACAAATTTTAACGGGGTTTGATGCAGGAAAGTACTCTAAATTAACTAGTTTTTATTAAAACTTAAAATAAGTGCATTCCCAACCGCAATTGAATATTTGGAAGAAAAAATATTACAAATGCATAGCTCTGGTCAGTTTGAAACTTTGTTGCACTGGGCATATTTTAATGATAGCGATTTGTTCATGTCCGAACAAGCTCCTCATTTTACTCGAATCTTGTGACGAGACCCAAGTTATCGAAGAGTTTGTAACGTCCAGAGCAAAAAAAACAACAACATCGCTTTTTCCAGAGTAGTAGTCATAGTTTCATATGAACTATGGACAAACCGAAAACTATAAACACATTGCACAGTAATTCGAAAGTGCTTTAATGTAGTCATGTGGTTGAATAATATGTGAAAAGGAAAAGCCTTATATTTATGCTACAGCCAAACTTATAGGCGTCCATTTTACATCAAGAAATCTCTCATCCTCTCGTGAAATACCGTTGAGCTTCATTTCATTACATATTACTCCTCCGGTTTACCAATCCTCTGCCGGAGTTTCCTCAGAGAAGTAATATCAAATGACAGCTCAACCGAAAATATATTCATTTGCTTTGCTTGCTCCTCGGTCCTCATATATATGCATTTTCCACTGAAATATTTTTCAACCAGGCTTAAGACCATAAGGCTTATTTCCAACAGCAAAAAAATCATTGCGTACATTCATGGTCGAAGAGTACCATAACAAATGTACAAAAATCCCAGTCTTAAACATAAAACATATAATCTCGGGACAAGCAGCCGTACCTTCCTTGGCATCTCGTCATTTCTAGAGGATTTTATTCGGAGTGATATAAAAATGCAATAATAATTTGAACAAAAGACATCATAAAGCATGTAAATATATTTTTTTGTAAGAAGTCAAAGTTACTGCGGGGAGATTTGATCAAAAAAATTCTTCTGTCATAATATGCTGTACAAGTCCTTCCAAAACTAAGGAAAGGTTGAGACTTTTTTATACTTGAACTCGTCAGTTCTAATTTAAAAGACGTTTTTTAAAAAAAAATTGCCTTATACATATTCTTGTTCATTGACAGTTCATAAAAATCTAACAATTTCTGTCACAATTGTTGATATCTGCGCAAGTTCCCAAGAACAACTGAGCGTGCCTCCTTCTGTGAGATGTGTCACTCAATCAAATGTTTTCCGTGGTAAAAGTCAGAAATTGTATTTTACATTTCAAGTGTGTGGAGCATTTTTGCTCCCTTCATAAAAGAATGCTGGAGATCAAAATTGGGTCTATTTTTGGGGTTCTTTTTTATCCACACGACGGAAGCAAAAGGAACATATATACTTGACACTTGTAAAAACTCATAAAAACTAATAGCAACATTTCTGCTCGATATCTGGTCAGTTCGCTCATCCAGAACACATTCATAACATGAATATTCAGTGAATCATATACAAGAGCCTGACAACTTGTAACATTTTCATATTTTCATATGAAAAAAATCCATCCTGCATCTTCCGCATGAATAGAGTTGAAAAGGGTTCCTGCCCGAGAAGGATGCACAATAAAAATTGGGATGGGCCATTTGTCCAAGTGAAAAGAAATGACAAAAAAAACTTTGTTTTATTTCCATAAAAACCAAAAACATGTTACAAAAAACGATATATAAAATGATTCTGAATAGAAGGACCACACCACTCACAAAGCTCATCATGATGCATATATCGATGTGTAGTCACATTACCACAGCTTCTCTGCTTTAGGGGTACATAACTGAATATATGTAGCCACCCCGTAACAACTTTTTTTTCTTAAAAAAGGAAGTCTAGCATGGAAATCATGGAATTCAAGGCATTCAAGTCGTTGCACTTTACATGTTCCATGTGGATATATGGGGACGACTTCCACATAAAAACCACTGTACTGTGCAGTAACTATTTGGGGACATTGGACAAGGGTAAGCATGTTATGGTGATGGGGATGTGTTGGAAATGTGGAAGGATGATGGCGATGATGATGATGCCCGTTATAACTTTCCTATATGACGCTGCCCTTTCCTTCCACTTCCTCAACTGATGATAATTTTTATTGCAAAGAGAGACGAGAGAGTGGAAAAAGAGAGAAAAATTGTTCCATCCCTTAATTTGCGTGTCCAGCAATAAATAATGTTTGCTTCGCACTGTCAAAAGCAAAAATTGAAAGCCAACCCTCGTCTTGTGTTTCCCTTTTAGCATGCTTTATTTTTATTATCTCTGATGGCGATGAGGATGACTGTATGTATGAATGCAGAGTGTTGGTGGTGGTGACATGGTAGCTTCCAAGATATCAACCAAGTGGGAATTGAGGAGCGAAACAAATTCCTTTTTCTATTGTATCCAGTGTTTTTTCTCTCTCTTTTTATATTTATATAATATGTATTTCTTTCTCTCTCGTCGTTTTCCATGGCGTTATACTAGTTGTGGGGTAGATAACAATTGGAATATGGGCTTAGTGCTAGAGCGAGCTTTATATGTACACATTGAGAATTGAGGACATTGACAAGAATGAAGGGAATGACAACGTTTTATTTATTTGACGATGATGGCGACCATTGTCATGGTCATTACCATAATGTTCTAAAAGAGCTTTCATCGCCCTTGTCAGAAGCTGCTATAAGCGTGGATTGGATACTCTTTTTATAAATAAGATGGAGTATGGAGTGGCCAGTCTGATTGTTCATGTAAGTTCATGTATGTTGCTAATCTAAATATGGGCATACATGGCGTTTGTTCGCCTAAAGTCTGAATATTTTGAAAAGTCCTCATTAAATTTAGTGGCTTCACTTTTGAGTAGAGACTTTTGATGTAGTTAAAGAGCACAAGTGAACATTGGCAAAGCCCTTTACTTTTTTAACATTGTAGCTTCACAATCCTCCCTTTCAATTCTTTGCATTATGGTAATTAGTGCCCTCAAAAATTGTCTTCCAGTAAAAAAGGTGATCCATGGACTTTCCTCTTTTAGCAGATGACATTATATCAGAGTAATGCGGTACGTTTCTTGGATCGTTTCGGGATGAGAGTATGTTAATGATGTGCCTTGTGGATGCTCATTTTGTTCTGTTGTTGGTTAAAAAGACAACGCTAATGATGATGGCTTTTCTATTGGTTATGTTTTGTGTTCAACCTGTGTAGCCGTAGCGATCGCTGATCTGATAGATATACGTGCAATGTGTATAGCATACCTCTTTCCCATTCTTTCTCGAAGTGAAATTTGCTTGCTGCTTTTTCATTTCCATAGATTAAAATAATTAATTCTGTTCGCATGCAGTCTACATTCACATTCATGATTTTGTATATGATTTCGTCGATACATTAGCACAGCTAATGCCACACATTATTATTCTGAAAGAGCACAATAGATTTGTTGTTTTTTGAGGAAGTTATAGCAATGCGAGGTAGGATAAGTGGGACAATAGCTCATCGTCGATCGGTTCGATGGTGGATGCGACATGGTATTGCACAAAAGAGTTCAAACGTCTTGAAAAAGTGGAAGGTGCACCAGAAAAATTTAAATATTTACATTATACAATTCGATGCTTCATAGGAAAAGTTGGTGGTCCTGTGGTCGTTCTCTTGCCTCCAAAGTACAATTAGCTTCTGACAGATTTAGCCTTTTTGTTGTAAACTAAAAAGCTTCAACACAACCCGGTAATTGACATGAGCGTTTTTAATATTTAGGAAGGTGCATATATTTAATATAATAATGTTTAATATTATATTTGCTGGTTCAGAGCTTGCCTATTTTTTCAACATTTAAAATAGCCTGTTTGCATGATCTGCAGCTTGTATGTAAATTAGTGTCAATGGGATGTAGTAGAGTAGAAGGGTACACAATAGAGCTAAAAAGTCATGTAAAGGATCTGAAAATAGTTGACGCGGGTCACGGATTCTTAACATGAAGAAGAGAATAAAGATTTTGTCATGTTCTTTCGCTGCCATTGTACAAAAGATGCATTTTATGCCACTTTTTACTTGAATGCAAATGAAACCATCGGTTCGGTGGGATAACTGTGGAGGGTTAACAACCATCAATGGCTTGCCAGTCTTGCTGTTCTTACTATTCTTACGTACTCTTGTTCCCAGTTCGACTTCCATTTTTTCCATTTTTTTGGTAGAGATGCATCGCACAATCTCACGTTCCAAAGTCATTTTCTGAGAAGCTTCAGTTAGAATCACTTGATTGCAAGAAAAAACTGCACATTAAGTGTGTAGTTAATTGGGATAGCCTTTGTTAATTAGGTGTTCCTAGCACGTTTACAAGTGTCAATTATCAAAATCCTCATCTATAGCTTTAACAAGTCTCTCTCGCATTACCTCGTGGATTCGGAGAAATGGATTAAGGTGAGTACCCTACTTCGGAAGATTTCTAATTTTCATTAATGAATCTTTATCGTATCTTGCATATAAAAAGTAAATACAGCACTGTGACATTTTATCGTACACATTTTGTATGCAATAATAAGCAATCAACTGTTGTTGCATCTCATAAATTAATTAAGGATAAAGAGGAAAATAATATACCATTTTGCCATATATGTCGACTTGGAACACATTTCCAATTTCAGGGGGTAGAAAAGTGCATAAAACTAGATGCTTCTAACAGTCATTTCTTAGAAGTAATTTTCAAAAAGCATCGTAGAATTTGAAATTTCTACTGATTCTTCATTGATGTTAATTATCATGGTTTTATCATAATGTTACATAGGTTCATATATGCACATTAAGCCTTAATGATTAAGGAACACACGTAAAATGAAAGTTTCTCTAGATGCAGAAGGGGCGAACTGTTTAACGGCTCAAAGGGAAATCTACTTCTTTTGTTTTTATTCTACGGTCGTTTTTTCAGATTTGCCATCTGACAATTATGGTGTATTACAAAATGATATCTTGTAAAACTTTATTATTCAAGCAGAGAAAGTTGTGATATAATTGATGGATCTTCCATTTAGGCATTATCTTTTGCATCTTATTTACATATTATATTCGTATCCATAATGAAGAGCGTCTTTGATCATTTTCTGGAAATTTTTATGGATATACCTTCTCTGACGATGAGTGAGTCCACTTTGTTTTAAAGTCAAATTTTATTCTCGCTATAAAAAATATTCACATCTCTGGAATGACACGCGAGAAGAATCAGAGTAATGAATTCGGCAATAAATATTTAAGTCTATGTTATGTTAGCTCTCACAGAAAGTGAAATTTGAAAAGTTCTTTGTTTTAACAGCTTCTGTAAATCATCATGACATTCATTCGTGCTGGACAATCTGCCTTATTGATTCTGTTTGATTGGAGTTGTAACTCGTAACCTTGAAAGTACTTTTTTCTGCCGTTGGAGTTGGGCGCAATAGAATTTTAGAAAGTTGTTGTTAAAACAATATCATTCCCAGAATGGCCACCTCAAAGGAAAAACTTGAAAGTACTGGACTTGTTGATTATTACCGCACAGACATTACGCAGGAAAGGGATGATCATGACGATTTTATTTGTGTATAAAATGAATCATACGGAAGCATGTTATATAACACGTATGTATCTTCAATATAAACTCTCACATCTTCTGCATAATATGCGCGTTGTGCGTGCTCACTGAAACCTTTTTATTGTTTTTTTATTTCGTTTTTCCTTAAATTCGTTAAAAGATTTTCATTTCCATCCTTTTCCCCATCCTAAAATGCTTGTGACTAGACTTCTCTCACTCCCTCAATTTTTCCTTTTATTACACTGTTTTGGACACACCATCAAATGCCCTTGACCAAGATCTCTACTTTTCCCCTGAAAATATCACTGTGTATGTGCATAAGCATTCATGGAACATGGGTAAATGCACTGCAGACAATCTCTATTGTATGCATAAATATAATCATGCAATCATTGGTCTTGTGTTACATTGCGTTGCCAGTATCGAGGGTAAATTTTGTACTTAATATTACGTATGCATGCTTAATATGTGTCAGTGTAACTAGTTCTCATTGTCAATGTCAGGGACAAAGGGGTCTAGTTGAGTGTAAGAATACATGCATGCATTTATGTTCTTTAAGTAGACCAGTATACGTATCTTCCAGTAAAGGTTGCCTCTGATTTCTGGAGCATTATTATTTTCTTCCGCTCACAATCATCATCATCATCAACGTCTCCAACTAACTCCATCATATCCTATCATCATCATTTTCCTTTTGTGTTTTTCTTCCTTATGTAAATTCAGCGTCAAGTGTTCACTCACTCTCCTTCCCTTGTATTTACTTTTGAGGATGGAAATTTCCAGAAACTAGTTCAATCTAGACTGTTGGGAAAATGCATGCGTGTTAGATATACACGAAAAGATCATTTTGAGCTCTGGAAGAGGGACCCTTTCAGATGAGAATTCTCAAAAAGATGAAGAGAGAGAGAGAGAAACTGAGTGCCCGTCTCGATCGTCTTTTGTTAATCTTCGCATCATGTTGCCGATGAGAGAGAGGTACCTACCTGATTAAGGTGTACGACGGGGAATATTTCGGAGATGGGTTTTCAGGAATTGGGAAGCAACAAGCATTGTGCACTTGCTGGTCGCTTTCATTTTCAATATTTCATTATCATCATTCCAACTTCTCATGTAGAAGTGGTAAAAGGTACTACCGTGGGTACGCAAGTTGAGTTAAAAGACCGGTTATGCATAAATATTGGTATTTCCTGAACGGTCGTTATGCCTCACTTTTTTTCTCGAAATGTTTACATTTTTTCATGGGAAAAAAGTGTGTTGAATAGAAGAGAGAGTTGAGGAAGGATTAGATTTTCAAAAGGAAAATTCTTAATGCATTCATAAAGAAGCACAAAAGGTAATGCCAAAAAGTTGACAGGGTTATGTCATTATATGAAGAAAAAAAGTTGTACTGGTGAGTCGGTATTAGAATGAAAATCACTATTTCATTTTGCTTGTCAAGTTCGAATCATGTACTAGCTTCTGATTGTGCGATGAGGCTGCCAACAAAATCTCCTGTACATTTGTAAGCATGTAAATACATATGTAGCGTATGTGGTACACCACCTCATTTACAATATACATATGAAATCCTGGGAATTTGGTTAAAATATAATCAACATATTTGCGTGTTGTTTGGTGATTAAACAAATTTGTGAATCCATTTTCGAAAAGGGCTGAATTTGGATTTATTATCAGGACTCTTATGCTAGTTTCTAGTCCTTAGTTCGAAGAATGAAGTTTTCCACTTGGATACATGAATGCATAAAGGACATCCTAATTAAAACTAAGGATTGCCTGAAATTTATTGATTTTGAAATCTGTATTTCCTGCACGTGCAAAGAACCAATGTTCAAACTAGCACATCGGAAAATACTCTTGAAAATACACAAAATTTTCCAGATTTCGTGTTACAGCTTAAAACGTCAGAACCACTTGAATTTTTTTTCGAATCAGCACAGCATTATTCTCATCATCAGCAAACAAGGAGTCGTCACGCTCGGTCGTTCGTCACATGTTTATTTGCGTAGTTGATGGAATTGATTGGGCTCGTTTTCGCTTCTCTCTCTCGTCTATTATTTCACTACCTCTCAGCCTTGTTTCCGTTGAATAAACAGACAAGATGTGATGACGACTGCAATTCTCATCGGATGAAAAAGATTATGTACGCATTGCATTGATTGTGTGTGTGTGTGTTGTTCTCCACTATTCTGCTTGCCCTTTGTTGATTGTTAGTGATACAACTTATTTTGAGTACTTGAGCATTATATTTGCTGGTTACAATTATTTTTTTACTTTTTATCAAAACGGGAACCTTGACCCACTCCAAACTAAAAATGCATATAACGAAGAGTGTGCGGATGCGGAGAGTGCATCTCGTTTACTCTACTTCAGCTGCCAAAGGGAAATGAGTAAACCGACGACATTAGAGATTTACGGACAAAACATATTCATATCCCTTCTATCTGCAACTGTCACCATTTCATCACCGAAAATGAGATGAATGCTGCTAGTGTATTATATAAGAGGCTGCGGCTGGTGATTTCCACTTCAAACTCGAGTAGGTACACGAGTAAGTAGATGAGTTATTTTTGTGCTGACGCAAAATCGGGAATAATGGTCGAAAATGATTTACTTGCTTTGTTTGAGGTTTTTTTTGATTGGGAGAGCGGACATGACACATTTCTAAAGTGTAAGCAAGCATACACACATTACACAGAGCATGTTTTAATTCCATTACAACATCGAAATCACGTTTGAAGCGATAATATTTCCTGCTTCAGACAAAAAACGAAACTTATGCAATTTTGAATTGTTTTGAATGGAAAGCCTCTTCGTAAAAACTACGATTGCTAGAGAAGTATATATTTAGGTTATTGGTTGAGATAACCGATAACCAAAATGACTTTAAAAAATAATGTTCATAGTTCATAATGGGCTGTTTGTTTCAAAGACATAATAACGTCACGCGCCATTGATTAAGACACGTTTCTACACACAACAGCAAAGCAAGTTTATGACATAACAACAACATCGTGCTAAATTTTACTGATTAAAAAGCTACTGCACCACTATGCAAACTTTACCATATTAGGTAACTGTACCTGACTCATCATATCATCTCAACCTCATGCCTCTTCCTATACGGTTTTTAATTACAATGAGAAGTGGTTTAGCAAGACAGGATAACTCGAGAGTTTGCTCAAATGATTCGTATTGGGGAGTGATGAAGATAAACTGTATCCCTGCATTTGTCACATTTGCTATTCATACGGGATATATATATATATATATATATATATTCCCAATTTAAACAAGTCAAGTCATTCGTTCACTTCCAACTTCCATTCCGTCTCAAACCTGTACCTTAATGAAGAAAATGTACAAACAGGGGGGAATGAGGGAAAGGGGACTGACAATGATTTGGAATGGTCGTGGCAGTAGTACGACGATCAGAGAAAGATTTTCTGCCCTTTCTTTTTATTACCGACATATGTCGATACACACACACACCGACACACTTGTTCATTTCTGGGTCGCCGACCCACTGGCTCAATAAACCACCGACCCGACCCGCGATCCGACCCAGCTT
>JAQFZW010004476.1:0-10216 GCA_034687055.1 Heteromurus nitidus
ATATCTGCACAATTTCCTGATTACGCGTGTGATCATTTTTATTTGCATAAAACTGCAAAATGCTCTAAGCACATGTTCCTCCCTCCCGTGCCGCCATATCATCATCTTTTAGCAAGATCAAAAGAATTGAGAACTAAGACACGTAATTCACATTATTTCAGTACAAAAAGTACAGTTGTGTAAGTTCCCTTCTGTGTTTGTGAGGAAACGGAACCAGCATCTAAATGGAAGTTGAGAGAGGCAGATGTCTGCACTTAATTAGAATTTAGAGCAATTGTTTGTAGTTGCTGCACTCAAGCTAATTTCATTCATTCTGATGCCGGCTCACACAGCCCGTGGTTCATTCAGAGATTCAACTGAAGTAAATTTTTTAATTAGTATGCAGTCTACAATCCCCCACTTGTGGGTGGAATATAGCGGCTGAATAATAAAGCGCGCAATGATGATCATTAGCTGCAACTTACAAGTTCAGTTTGTTTCTGCATAGGTGTGCACATGCTTGTAAATACCTTTAAAGCATCAAGATCATGATTGTGAGTTGAACACAAGAATCTCGACGTGGAGCAAAAGTGTTGAGTGAACAGTGCTTTAACCAGCTTTACGAAAAAATTAAGCCAATAGGCTATCACGGCAAGTCATCTTCACGGAGTGTTGCACAAAAATGCACCTGCTCTCAAACCACACCGTCAGCTCAGTGAGCACAATAATACGCACCCGGCTGCATTCGGTTGGCGTTGGCATTGGCACTTGAATGACAGCGTTCAACATCAGCATCCCACGAGCTTTGTGTGTCTACCAAAAGGATATATTCACGTTATTGCATTGGTTGGGTACTTTTTTGCTATTCCTTTCTTTCCTTTTTTCAGCTCAAGTGAACCGGAGTAAAAGTTGGTGTTTCAGAGTCAAAATTCGATCCTTGACCATGCCAATAAAAATCAGGATGGCTATTCTCTGTTCTTCCCGATGCAGGCATATATGTACACATTGTGTTTTATGGAGGAGATGGAATGGATGAATGAATTCGGTACAAAATGAGATTTAAGGTGTTTCTCGTCTTAGAATATGCTCGAAGGATTCTGCAAAGTACGAAAAAGGGTTCAGTTTAAGTATGAAGTTCTGAAGTTGTTTCTAGTGCAATAAAATAAACATCACACCACGAGCACAGAGATTTTACTCGAGGGATAAAAAAGAATATCATGTATCACTTTTGTCTTATCAACTATATCGACCTCTCTAATCCCTATTGATATCCAAAGTGTACGTTGTAAATCCATTCATCCATTTACTTATTTTTATTAGTAGAAATCCAAATGAGATAGCAGAAAGGGGCTTTTGTGGAAACGCTGAATGAACTAATTCCTTTTTGTGTCAGTCCATTACTTCGAATAAATACATGTTGGTAGAGTATATTACATGCACTTGTGCCTTTAGCTCTCACTTCATTCCCAATATGTGTTCGCATACTAAATTTTTATTGCTGATGATGATGATCAGTCGTCGCCTACCACAATAAATATACATATGCTTTTTCTCACTTCGCACTTTTAAATGCGCATATGCATCACTCTACTTTTCTCTCTTTTTATAATTCACGAAAGTCGTATGCCTAATTAGTTGGGTAATTTTTTGTAAAAGTAGAGCAAAGCTGAAGAAGAATGGCGTTGCATGAGAAAACAATAGCGAAGGTCAATGATTGATTAGGAACATAAGTAATTGATGTAGACCCGCTGCTAAGCTAATCCCTCTGTTGTCTAAATGTCCTTTCGGTCGGAGCCGACCTCGGCTCACTGACATTGCCTGATGCATTGGCACAAGGCTACTACTGCTGCTATCATTCAAACCCTGAAAAGTGGATGTTTTTTAGTCTGAATGTTATATGGTTCCAGTACGACCAATTTTTGCTGCAGGTTGCAACACTCTGTATAGATGGGCCTTGTCCTCATCTACTTGCTCTCATACCACCGGAGCGTGTGTATGAAAAATATTATGAATGTTGCATCTACAAATGAGTGTGAGTGAGCGAGAAAAGAGGAAAATTATGATAATGATCAGTCATTTCCTTCTTGATGATGATGGCTTCGTAGTAGATGATAATTGTGTTGTAAACGCTATCCAGCTAACTTGGAAAAAACCTTCGTTCTTTGTAGCGTAGATATGCTCTGCAGTCATAGTCAGCTACCAGTCATCGAGGTTTGAGATCACCAGAAATATCCAATTCACCTCTAATGTGTTGTGATGTATTATGATGTGCATTGAATTTTGTGTGTTTGGACCAAACCAAGTGCACTCTGCTCCGCAAACATATATGCTATGTGATTGTGAGACGATCTCTATTATTTAAGTTCTATTCTGAGTGTTCTCTCATGCATAGAGCAACTAACGACTTTCTGTTTGCACTCTCCTCGTACTTTTCCTTTTTACCTGAAACTTTGAACACTAGTTTTGCTTTAAAAAGCTCCTCCGTCCGAAGACAATATTAGATTTCGGCTTTCAAAAAACGCTTTTACAAAATCAGCAGAGTAATGAAGTTGGAGGAGAAGAGAGGAGGACTGTAAACAAGGTTGTCATTGCTGACTCTGTTCAATCATGTAGAAATGGAAGCGCATAAACTGAAGCTTACCATTTTATATTTATTTTTTATCTCTAAAATCTCAGCTAGATATTTTCCTGTTGACACAAAGCTATACTAGTAGCAGCATATCGTATCCCTGATACAAACTAATACGAGAGAATTGTTTAAGTAGTTGACGCAACCCCGGACTGTCAATGATAAGAAGAAAAAATAGTACACTAAATAGACAAATTGATGATTGTGCACTTTTGGCAGAAAATTGTTTTTCGCATTGAGAATTGAGAGTGCACAATATTATGCATTTTCCTCTGGGTAAATATAAGGTGAAAAAAATGCAGTGAATATGCTCAGAATATTATATATGTAATGGGTTGTTTTTTTCTGGGGACATATTAAAGATAAAGATAGCTGCACGATTGCACCTTTGCTTTGCAATAATGAGCAGAAATTTTGACAATGGATGGAGTAGGTAGGACGGTACACACGAGAGGATTATGTGCATAAATGCATCTTAAGCTAGAAGGCGGATTTTTTCGCTGCTGGTTTTATAGTAAAAGATTCCAATTAGATGACTCAGCAGTGACGGTTCATTGTTTAGCTCCGACTTGCGACGACGACTCGAATCTCTCAAGCGTGCAGTACAGATACAGCAAGAATGCACACAGTTTGGAGGAAAAAAATGTGTGCCTACTTCTTGTAGGAAAGTATTATTCAAGCTCATTTTCGTGGTTTCAGGTACATGATTTTAATTCTTTGTAGATAGTTTGTAGATTGCACATGTACAAGAATAGCAGATGCTTGTCTACAAGTTTCGCATCAAAAGCCGCTTTATCTCCGTACACTTTTTAGGATGAATATATGTATTTTTGATGAATCAACGCCAAACTCCTCGTGAGTATGATGCATGGGAATAGGATGATGATGTGGTGATTATGAGAGAATAAAATTTTTTTCGGCAGGGAAATCTCAGAGGCGACAAATGATCTCCGTGTAAAAGTGAGGCGATAATGTGATATGTGGTGTGGTGGCAAGTGTAAAAGAGATTATGTGATGATGTGTTTCTATTGTTGCCTCTCTCCCTCTCTCTCCTCCGTTGGAAAGGGATAGCCGTGAGAATTTTAGAGAGATGAACATGCATAATATTGCATAGCATAATCTAATCTTGCAGTTAAATCAGACCTTAAAACATATTTTCATTGGATAAGCTCAAGGAAAAGAAGATATGTGGAAGGACTTTTCTGTGTCCCCCATGAAAATTAATACTCACGAGAATGTCACTCTCAGCATCAAAAAAAATCAGAGTTGCCGTAATATATTTTTCCAAGAGGAAAAAAAATCTATGCAATTTATGAAAGAACACGACAAGGTTGACTGAGGTGGTATATAAAACATGGAGAAAATCGTTTTCAGGATATTAATAACAATGGGTAAAATGTGGAGCAGGCGAGTTTTGGTAAATGGTAGCACACTGACAAGGCGAAGAATAGGAAAAAAGAGTGGAGAATACTTCTGTTCTCTCGGCGAACTACCTAGATATTTGCCGGTTATGTATCTGCAATGCGGCACCTTCTTACAACTCTTCTCCTACTACAACTCTATACACACGAGCACAAGCTCAACATTTTCGTCTTCCCCACATTTGCTGCTTACACTCATGCTCTTTTATACTTTTACTCTCTCTCTCTCTCTCTCCTCCGTGCATTGAATGAAACAGAGCGTTTTCCTCGGAGAAGAGTGGAAGCGTAGAGGCAAAATACTCTGAGGCATTACATATTGTGTGCCGTCTCCACACTACTACTACGGCCATAATAACAATGGTATAAACCGGAGAGTTGGAGAAGAGGAGACTTTCAGTCGTCTCCTCCATCTCTCCAACCGAATAAGGGGAGCATGCCGTGCCAGAACACATAAAATAAGGTACTCGCCACGCTGAGTGCCACTCGAAAATGGGAAAAAATATTTTGTGAGCTCAAGGCACACATAACAACGAGCCGAAAAACACGGAGACGAGACGAGAGAAAAGGGGAAAAAATTGTACACACTCTCAGAGAGACCCTATGGGACACGGTTTATACGTACGTGTCGGTATCGAGTATGTGACTGTGTCGAACATTGAGCCATGAGAGAGGAGAGAGAGAGTGAGTGAGTGAGCGCAGTAGCGACGAGAAAATGTAATATGGGGAAATGGACGGGTTTAGTGTTTAGTCTTGTAGCGATAATATTACGGATTACGGGCGATTTTATAGTAAACTCTCGAGTCGCCAGTAACCTTGGTCTAGCACACTTGTAAAAATAACATGCAATCATTCATGGCTTTCTTTACGCAAATTGATACTTTCGGCTATTTTTGAGACTTTGTTGGTCGAGTGCATGATACACCGGTAAAACCACACGGGATATGGGAGTATAAAACCAGTAACGTTTTTGTTTGTATCGTACATTATGGAAATTGTACAAATACCAACTACGGAATTACAATCGCTGAGAAGTATAGAGGGTTTGCTTTCAATGTTGATGTGTGCAAGGGCATGTCCTAATTTTAATGGAGCTTCAGTGTAGTCGTTATATTATGCAGTTACATTTACATAATAACATTTTTCTCCTTGTCAATGTTTGCCTTTTTCAGTCTGGATGAGACGATGAGCAATCGGATGGAATGATGCGTTATCCTTTTTCTCTCAGCAGAAAGGAAAACACACAGAGAGAAAATGAAACTGTTCAGAAGCCAAAGACAACAGTCACAGCTGCATGGAGATGATCTCGAAAGAAAAAAAATCCAAGTGATAAATGCAAGATTTTTTTCCTGGTATTAGAAGATGGCAATAGGAATCCTTATGAGTGAGTTGACTGAGGTGGGGGAAGATAACTCCAAAAATAGACAACAACTCAAGTGAAACCTTGGTCTTGCGCTTGTTCCCAACAAAAATGCTTCATCCATCTAAATTTTTCTTGAGCGGTATACCATCCACAACGACTTCTGCTTATTCAACTTTTTTCGGTTTTTTTGCTGTGGAATATCTAGTCGACGCATGTCGATCGTATGCAGAGCATAAGAGTTTTTAAGGTATCAAAAAAGTGTATTTCTGCCTTGGCCAACGTAGTCATACTCAGCTTCATTGAGATGAATCAGAGGAAAACATGCATCATCTCTCATCTCTATTGCAGAGCAAGTCTATTTTATGGATTGTGTAAGATGACGTTATGTAGACAAACGGAGAAAATACAAGGATCATATATCCATGTCGATGATCGACTCTATGATGGCTGAGCTGCTCTGGTGTGAATCTGACTATTTTGGTAAAATTCTTCTAAGGAAAGCTTCATAGACCAAATCAAAGATAATTTTTTTCCTTCGCATCCAAATATTACTGCACTAGATGGGTAGCTGACAAAAATATGCTTGGGTACACGTGTACGTTATTGTCCGACAGCAAATTGCTTTCTCAGACTGTTACATTCATTCCTGCGGAGTGTCATGTAATCCTCATTCAAGTTCAATGTGAATAATCATTTTAATCATAAACGTTTAGCAACTAAACATAAACACTACATTCGGAAAATTTATATAGTTTGTGTTTGTATTAAGTTGTTAGTGATAAAGTTATAATCATTTCTTGGCATTAAATGCCCTTATCTGCGCGAAACAGACTTGTGAATTAGTGAATAAGATTTACAAGATTGATCTTTTCGTCGAAAACATGCTCGAGAAAGATAAAATTTACATAAAATCTTCATGAAATTCTAAAAAAAGTGGTTCGATCAATTTGAAACTTTATTCCGCATCCGTTCAAATTTACTCGTACTTTCTTCATGATTTCTTTCGAGTACTTTAATGGCAGAAAAATGGTAAAATAATGGATGACACACATGTTTGAAGGGTTTGGTTAATATGCTTTTGCATAAAATATTGCACTGACACAGTTAAATTCGCTTCTCCATTTTTCAGTAGCAACTGGGGTCCGGACAGTTGCAGTCGCAGGTGGACCCAACCTGGCGAGACCATATAACTTTTATTGGTGACTAACTCCATTTGAAGTATCAGGGACAAATCATTAATGCTAAATGCAAGTTATCAATTGGA
This sequence comes from Heteromurus nitidus, assembly GCA_034687055.1. Lineage (NCBI taxonomy): Eukaryota > Metazoa > Arthropoda > Collembola > Entomobryomorpha > Entomobryidae > Heteromurus > Heteromurus nitidus. The sequence continues at coordinate 6,654 of JAQFZW010004476.1, forward strand.
CTGCCACGATTGCTTTCATCCACGTCACAAAACTGTATACTGTGCATTGTTCAGAACATACAATGGAAAGCCTTGAAAGGATATCCTTTGCAAGGACTATACACAAAAATGTTCTTCTCTGCTCTCACCGGTTTTTTCCCTGGGAAGTCTCTCAACCGGCCTGAAAAGCCAAAGAGAGCAGTCGCAAATGGATATGGTTGGGTCATGGGTTTCCTGTTTCTCGGTCTGGCAACCGATAAAATGATACCATATGCAATATATGAGAGAGAGAGAGAGAAAAGCCTGACATCGTATCGTCGCGGTGCATGTAGCAGCTCTCTACGAAATACGGACCACGGCTCTACACGAAAAAAAGACATGATAGGATCATGGAGTTGGCCAAGGTTTGAACAGGAGAGAGCTCTCCTTCCAGACAGACATATGCACTGCAAGAGCGAAATTTTTGGTACGTTGAGGATCAAGACGATCGATAACTTTCTGCTGAACAACACATGGACACAATGCATTTAATGAAGAAGTCGTGTGCGTAAGCCGAATCATTTGCCAGCACTATTTCCTATTGACGAAACATTTACGCATGCTGGCCACAATTTCAGCTAATTATTTTCGTTGAGATCATAATGAGATCAATAATAAAATTGTAAAATAGGTATTATGAATATATGCTGATTTTTACCTTTAATCAGTCTCTGAATGATGACCTCACGGTCTTCCTCCGAATAAGGTTCTGCGAGGACAATGAGTAGGTAGGAGCCGGTGAGAGGAGACAGAGCTCCTTTCTCCATAGTATCAGTTCCAGGGTCACCTGTCACACCCATGGTGTCCAAGGAAGCCGGTCCAGATGCATCCGTGCTTAAGTCGATACTCCCCCCGTCGACACCTGCAGTCGTGGTGAGGACATCCTCAACCCCCGCTCCACTCCCCTCGCCTCTGTCCCCGGTCTCCATTGTGTCAGCTTTTGGCAGGTGATATTCTCTGCGTCTGCTGCAGCACTACGTTTCGATAAGGGGACACTGTGTCGCACAACAAAGGGGATATATAGCACACTTGTCAGAACATTCACTATATACTTGTCACAGTTCACCTCAAGTCCTCCACCCCATCATGATTCTTCGTGTGTACCACAAAATTTTGAGTTTTTATTTTTCTGGGGGAAACGACACGTTTCATACAATCTGGAGAGTTTACTCAGACTGCAGCTCTCTGGAACTTGCGTAGAGTACTATGATGATGACTGATGATGCGGTGCGGTCTCGGTGATGAAAATGAAAGAACTTGTACAACACAGCGAAATAAATGTGGATGCAACCACACCTTTGCGATTAGAGTTCTCTCACTCCCGTCGTCTCTCTCTCTCTCCTTCCTACAGTAAAAGTCGAAGGGATTTTCACGTAAGAACGTGTGTCATAAGTACACTAGAATATGCATACTACTTGATGCGGCACTATTATATTGCAGCTCTCTGCAATGAATGAATAGTTTCAACTAAGGTATAGGGGGTGTTGCATAATGAGGTGAGTAGTACGGTAGCAAGGCTTCAGCAGCTCACTTGCCACTTGGTCAAACACAATAAGTATTATTCAGTATCAGCAAAAACACTGTGCGAGTGTTCTCCACCTTCTTCTAATGACTCAATAAACATGGTCATCAATCATCATTGTCGTCGATGGCGAAGTAGTGGCAAGATGATGCGATGGTATGTGTGTATGGAGAGATATATTTACTGTGCGGCAGGGGGTTTTTTTTGCGGACGCACAGAAAACACTTATCCGAACAGTTAATGAGTGATGACACAGAAAATCAGTGGATTAGTCCAATACCCTCACAACGTTAATTGCTTTTGAAGATAAGACGAAAAACTTTATAGTCATTAGTGCAAGCTGAGGTTCTTTTTGCAATAATGACTTACGGAGAATAAATAAGCTTATAACGAGTTGTCTACAATGCAATAATGTTTCATATGCGCGTTATGTATCTTTTTATCTCGCTGACTTCACTGTCCTCCTCTTCTCGCAACTGCAGTACTGATGCGGTAAAGTTATAAGTTTTGTGCGTAGGGAAAAAAATTCGTCTCTTTACCGTATTTGAATTTTTTTGATAAAAATTGTGAAGAAAAAAGTTTTTTTGTATTTTAAATATGATCCTAGTACAAATATGGATTGTGTAACAGAAAAAGAGCGAAATAAAAAAGTAGATGCGGAGCAAACGCCTTTTGCGGCTTTTTAAATCCTTTTTCTCTGATGTGTGGAAGGTTGATGTTTTTACGTCTTTTCGAACAGTTCTAGTTCCTCGTTGAGTTGGGAAGAGCTGCCGAAGAGCGACTGGCGAGAGAGGCTCGATTACAATATTTTCATCGGGCAAGAAAGAAAATGCGAGCAAAAGCTCTCTCTCCCAATATATACTGCATTGTTACTACTCCTCCACTCCAAAACCTCATGCTACTTTACTATTCCCTATATATCTCTCATCTAGTATAGTAGTCGTGCTCTCAGCAGCTAAAAGATTCCTTACATGAGTAAAAAATTGTATTTCATTTCTCTTCATACATTTCACTAAAGCAGAGTCTTGCAAAGCAAAAATAGTGTTACTTTACTACTACCTTCGGTTGCTCGTCGTGTGTATGCAATGGGCATATATTTGGTTGGATTGGATGCATGCAGAAGTTGTGCTTATGCTATATATTCACTTTGAGCTAGCAGCGATCTACTCATATTGCAAGAGCGAAGGGATGCAGAAAGGCGCATGGTTCTTAGTGATTTTTTTGTGTGATACACCGTTTTAGCACACTTTATCCGTCTCTCCGTTCTCTGCAACACCAAAAAAGAGAGAGAACCGAAATATTATAAGGTCTGAGCTGCTGATAGCCCGGGTGCTTACGCTCTAGTCGGATTTCTCCAGCATGGGAAAGTGAGGAGAAACATTTGGAGAGTGAAGAGGAACTGACTGAACCTAGTCGAAGGCGTAGTCCTTGTAATGCAGTACTTCCAGAAATGCATCTTGCCAACGGTATATAGCGTAATATGTATGAGAGTAGTCAGACAGTCTCACACGAGCTTTAGAAAGTTGGGAACAAAGGCGTGTTTTGCTGACAAGCTGATGTATGCAAAGTAATGAATCGTTAAGAAAGTTGAATTAAATAACTTGAAATAGGCGTGCTTCGAAGTTGGAGCGACATATTAAATCATGTTACGATATTTTCAAGGTTTAAATGTGGTTCTAATTGTACACTTTGTGATCGAATGCTTATTTATTCATTTTATGTACGTACATGCTTATGCAATATCCAAAACATGCTGGAAGAGAGAGCGAATTGCTTCTTCGAAAGCCACATATCCCTGCGATGACAAGTGGAGTTGATCAGCCCAATATAGTTCCGCTCTCATCTCACCAAGTCCTGTCGAGAATTGTTCCTCCATGTCCAAGAAAAATATGGTCGAATTATCAGCAAAATTCTTGGTGACTCCGTTCACATTTTGAATTTTCTCATGAGTCAGGGGATCATCCCCTCTGGGAAGGATGCCCAGAAGTATTATCCGAATTCCCTGATATTTATTTTCGATTAA
>JAQFZW010004477.1:0-10214 GCA_034687055.1 Heteromurus nitidus
TGTGTTTTTTGAAGTCAGCATGATGAGATTCGTCGAGATCTGCAATAAAAAATTTTTGGTCCAGTTACGAAAAAAACTTGGAAATTTTTCAAAAATAGGTGTGTACCCTTAGGCCGAATCCAACCCTGACTGACAACTGTAACTTTACCCGCACACGAACAAGGGAAAATAAAAATAAATCTTACACAAAAACTAATAATCACACTCTTGAACCCTTACGTTGTAGATTGACTACTTAGATAAAGTCTAACTGATTCTCCAGTAACTATAACACTGCTGAATGCAATACGAAGAAGGCGAATGTTGAAAGTCCAGGATTGTTTGCTCCAGCCAAATATTGAATATCACATTCCTTCACCTACAAAATCCCACAATTAAAACAAAACCCGCTGATAAAATTTCACGTTCACGTTAGAATTTCCCTAATTAACCAGACACCGATAACTGACCTGGCAGTTGACAACGCATTTAACAAAATTAACAATAACTTTTATAAAACACTCGAATTTGAAATTGCATTTAAAATTTAAATAAAAATATTATTTGACAACAGAACACGATAAAATGTAAAATGGAACTGACCTGACTAACAGGCCACCTATTTTTACAATGAATCAGCTTACCGAAAATAAGTTCCAATTCGACGAAACGAAGCAATTTCGTGTTTTTTCCATTAAAATCAATAATTCCAGGTGATGTCATCCGGATTTTTTTTATTCATCTGACTGACGACATCAGCGAAGATGTACGACCTTCATCGAGCTCTTATTCCGTCCTCTCCTCTATTTGTTTTCCCTGATGAGGGACTAGTTTAAATGGAAGTGCTCCCGCGTTGTCGTACAATGCCCATGATGTACTCATAGAGTGGTGGAACGGTTGTCCATGCTCTGGAATGGAACAAAGGAAATGAACAAAGTAGAACGGTTTTTCTGTGCTTTCATAATGCGAAATGCATGAGATACGACCGTGTTTGAGCAGAAGCTCCCCAAAGACTAATCATCCTGCTGGAGTTTACCTGGAGCAATTGTTTTGATCTGAAACATTTTCTGGAGCTTCCATCATTTACATTGGTGTCATTAACCAAAACTGTTTAAGATTCCATGACATATCTGACCTCGGCATGATGATAATGCGTGACAAGCAGTCCCAATATAATCAGATTTGCTCAGGTAATCATAAATGACATAACCGTTTATTTATATGCGCTGGCTGATGTTGACAGCGAGTTGTGTACACAGATAAGCGCATGATAAACGCAGGTAATTCATGGAAACCCGCTTACTTAACATCCTTCAACTGTGCTGCCTATCGGCATTTGTGAGTTGATCTATCTCGTATTTCGTAACTGTTATATTCCTCTCTGCAAAACAAAACAATTATCAACCATGACGTTCTTCCTAACTCAAGAATCCAACAATTTGAGGCTTCTAAAGTGTAATCGAAACGAAATTGGTTCAAGAACGCAACGGCGAAATAATGTCGTCCCAAGCATTTCTACATTTGACAATTCGGACGCCTCCAGACATGCAATGCAGCAAGTTGAGGATGCCTTCGGGCAGAAATTTTCCTGCAACTCTGCACAGTACATCCAAATGTCAATGGGAAGTTATCAACAGTAAGTATATAATAACTGCAAAAAATTGCAAATTTGAGCATATTTAGGATGATATGTAATGATGCCCTTCAAAGTTCAAAATGTTTTTTTTTGCAATTTTGCAAGACAATTGCAATTAGTCAGTGAATGGAATGCAAACAAGGAGACATTATCTTTGAGGTTGGAAGGATATATCTTGAAAGTTTTAAGGGATCTGCTCGGAGCTGAACTGGAAGTTCGCGTTGTCGTCTCTGATGTTCAGATTTATTTAAAGGATGTATGTTTTACCACTGGGGACATCGCCACAAAGGGTATAGCTCAGCTGAAATTATCAGTTAAATTTGCTTAATTGAATTTGAATTCATCAAACGTTCACTCGCAATTTGCTTCATGTGAGAGAAATGTTAAATATATATACTTGTTGAAAAAATCATTGCAGGGATGAAAATTTCATTAAATGACAACCCAATGTCTGAAGCAACACTCTGCGACTTTCCTTACAATGTGAATACAGGCGTCCATTTGCAAGTGCAAGATCACATTGCACTACAGAGGAGACTCACTTCGATACAGATACAGGATGAGGGGCAAAGCTACGCCTCCTGTGAAGACAGTAATGTGACACTTCTTTTAACGCAAATACTCAGGGATCCGGGAAACCGAAACCGCAGAGAAAACTTTCTGATAGATGGGAAAATTAGAGTTCAAGTTACCATTCCAGGTTCCAAGTCGTCAATATTCCACTCTGGAAGCCAATTCAAAATGGCAAGGAGCATAAATATGGAGCTGTTGTATGAAGGAAGTCATGCAGATTTGAAAGTTATTGCAAGTAACCGAAAGGAGATTAAAGCTCATAGATGCTTCCTCTCAAGTAAAACTAACTTTAATTTAAAAGTAATTTTTCACAAGATATAGAGGTTAATCTTGGTGTTCAGTTCGTAGTCCAGTGTTTGCAGCCATGTTCCGAAACGACTGCAAGGAGTCGCTAACTCGCAGAATTGAAATCCCGGAGATGAGTGAAAAAGCAGTGAATGCATTTCTCGCTTATCTTTATTTCGGTGATCTCTCCGAAGCGGAGAAGGACTCGGAAATCGCAATGGATTTGTTCGAAGCAGGACACAAATATGAAGTTCCGTCCCTGGAAGAATGTTCCAAGCAGATTCTTCTTCAAAAGCCGAAGGATTGGGTTGCCGTCGATGTTGCACTTCGAGTATTCATCTTCGCTGGAAGAATGGGCGGATGTGCTGACCTCATGGATATGTCCATCCAAGTTATGAAGTTGTAAGCAAAAATTGACGCTTACGCTTTCTCTAATTAATTGGGTAAAAAATTCAATCAATTTCCAGAAAATGAGCGGTTTTGTTGACTTTTTAAGGAAATTTCGGGAATTGAAGGAAAGTGAAGAGTACAGTGAGCTCTTTCACAAGGATCCTGCGACAGCAATGGAGTTATGCGCATATGCATTCACTTTATAAAAAAAAGACTTGTGGGAACATACTAAACCTAATTACCGCCTTAAATTATTTTCTACTTTGAATTATTACTGAAGTTATTGAAACCTCCGCGTAAGATTTTCTTGGTTGAGGATAAGTAAAAATAATACTGTCGTTATGCATCTGATTCACGTAACCCTTCCCATGTGTCATACAGTGTATTTTGGTTTTATCAGTTTACATTTTCACGCTATCATAAAAATGTCCATTTATATTCTTCAACACCAGTTAACTTGACATAATAATAAGTAATCAGTTTTCAGCATACTACAGTAGACTAGTGTAGACACCAACTCATTATCACAATCTTATTCAGACCGTAACATTACATTACACAAACGTAGTAATCCCTTCGTATCCATACTTTTTTTGGGGGACGGGCGAACGTGATAATCCTCGGTTCGTCGAGTGTTCGAGGTGAGGTACGATCGCAATCAGAAACCTTTGTTTGAGCAGAGTTCAGTCTGTTTTAAGGTGTGCTCAAGTTTGACCGATTATGGGACGAGCTCAAATTCCCTTTCTACACGTACACATTTCCAGTATTTCTTATAAATTGCTCGAGTATGGGTGAGTGTTAGTTTAAAAGTTTTATCACGTTCTTTTGTGAGTATTTAAAAGTAATGAAGTAATTGTGTGTCATTGGTTTCGCAGGGAATCCAGTTGGACTTGTGACGATCCTGTTATTGGTTGGAGCTTCATCGCTAGCTCCATGCCTTGAATACCCGCAAGTGTTTCGGAATGAGTCTACTGTGGACGACTACCACGGGACTCTGGTCAGCGATCCATATAGATGGCTGGAGGATCCAGGATCCCCTCAAACTCTGGAATTTGTTGAGGTTGAAAACAATCTTACAAGGTCCTACTTGGATGCATCTCCGGTGCGGGATGCTATTCGAGAACAGTTCAGGACGATGTGGAACTACGCGAAAATTGACCCTCCGAGTAAACACGGAGATCAATATTTTTACTATGCAAATTCTGGGCTTTTGAATCAAAAGTAAAAAAGATTAGCTAAAAAAAACTATATTATCTTAAGAAAATATTTTAGTAAGTTTTAGTGTCAAATCTCAATAGGGTTTTGTACAAGAAGTCTAGTATAGACAGCGAGCCAGAGGTGTTTTTCGACCCCAACGAGATCAGCGAGAATGGGACCATTGCAATCACGACCGAAACAACAAGCTTCTCTCCAAACGGGAGTATTTTCGCATTTGGGTTGTCAACTTCCGGCTCAGACTGGTCCAGGATTTACTTCAAAAATACGGAAACTGGGGAAGATTTGGAGGATGTTTTGACTAAAGCGAGGTTCACCTCAATCCAATGGAAGGCTGATGGTTCTGGCATATTTTATGGGGTATTGTGAGTCACTACTTTAACAAAATTTGCAAACTTTCTTCTTGCATAAAATTGCGTTGTAATCTTCAGGCGTATCCTCACTTGGAAGAAGGTGATCCTGGCGTTGCAAATCATCAGAAGATTTTGTTCCATAGAATTGGGACGGAGCAGAGTGAAGACGTGCTCATTTGCGAGTTTACAGAATCGCCACATTTGGTTATGTAGGTTGAAAGTACTATCTTGCAATTTAAATTAAATTTCGTTAAAGTATGCAAGAGAATTTGAAAACTCAATTTACTTTCCAGTGCTAATATAGGTCTTTCTCAGGATGGACATACTATCATCATCACACCTTCAGGTGATGGCTCATTGGGAGACAGAACTGTGTACGTGGCCCAAATTCCGGAAAATATTACTGGAAAATTTGAGTGGATTCCGGTTGTATCTCAGTTCACTGCTCATTATACGGTAATTGCTTTGAATGAACTAATAATATTTTATTAATTATTTAGTAATTACTCAATCAATCAAATAATCATTATTCAATTTTAATCATTATTCGCTACCATTTTTTCTGCCAGTATATTTTTTCGATAGATTCCCTTCTCTATTTCAAAACCAACAAAGATGCTCCAAATTCACGCATTGTCGCCATTGATCTCTCCTCCCCGAACGAGCCCAACTGGATAACAATCGTTCCGGAACATGAAACTAAAGTGATTGATATGGCCACTCTGGCGAATAGGGATAAGCTAGTAATCGTTTACCTGGAAGATGTGAAAAGCCGCGTTGCCATAGTGAACGCCACAGACGGGTCCACTCTTGTGGACGACTATCCTCTAGAAATCGGAGCTATTTACGATTACTCCCATTCCGACATTGATGATCCCCTCTTCTTCTTCAAGTTTCAGAGTTTCCTCTTGCCAAATAGGATTTACATGGTTAACTTCACGAGTGACGTTAACGATCTCGTAATCCACGAAGATGTGACCTTGGAGGGGATCGACCCCAGCAATTTCGTTACAAATCAAGTGTTCTACCCGAGCAAGGATGGGACGCTTATTCCAATGTTTATTATTCATAAGAAAGTGAGGTTTGCACGAAATTAATTATGCAAAAGTTATATGAACAAAACATTTAATGGGAATTTAATTAATTTAATTCTTACATAATTTTTCTCTGAAAGGACATTCCACTGGATGGAGAAAATTTTGCAAATTTATATGGTTATGGAGGATTTGGACTCAAAACCCAGCCCGAGTTCTCTGTACCGAGAGTGGTCTTTATGGAACACTTTAATGGAGTTGCTGCCCTTGCAAATATTAGAGGAGGAGGGTGAGGGGAAATGCATATGCTATTTTTATGAAATGGGCAATTACTTACGATTAGTTAACATTTAATTTGGTTAAATATGTTCTCTTCTCAGTGAATATGGAGACATTTGGCATAGGGATGGGATGCTGGAGAAGAAACAAAATGTCTTTGACGATTTCCAAGCTGCTGGAGAGTATCTAATTCAGAACAACTTCACCAAAACTTCGAAGCTCATCATTCAAGGTGCGTCAAATGGAGGTCTTCTCATTGGAGCTTGCATTAACCAAAGACCGGACTTGTTTGGGGCTGCGCTTGCTGATGTTGGGTGAGCCATCAAGATTAAAATTATAATTTTTTTTTTCGTTTTACGATTACAATGTCTTTACTTAACTTAAATTCGCAGGGTTATGGATATGCTTCGCTTTCACCGCTTTACAATTGGATACGCTTGGGTTCCCGAGTACGGCTCTGCTGACAATCCAGATCAGTTCGAGTATATTTACAAGTATTCTCCATTGCATAATATTCGGATTGGAAATGACACCCAATATCCTCCCACTTTGGTAACTACAAGTTTACAAGATGATCGAGTTGTGCCGGCTCACTCAATGAAATATGTGGCCGAGCTCCAGTACACAATTGGAAGGGATGCGAGACAAACTAATCCCCTTCTTATCAGAATTGAGGATGATGCTGGACATGGTGATGGCAAGCCTGTTTCAAAACAGGTGAGTGTGCTCAATTGGAAACTTGAGGAGAGCAATCTAAATCTGACAAATCGATCAATGGTAAAAGTTACCTTTTGTCATTTTCGTTTAGATTGAGGAGCAAGTGGACATTTTCACATTTTTAACTGAATCCATTGGACTGACGCTAGCTGAATAACCTTCTTAATAAATCGTGTCATTTTAGCTGAATCATTTTAAGACTCTGTAAAATCTCAGCACACCATAATCAGTGCTGATCTAAAAATTATCTGGATTGTTTAAGTGTTAATCTGAGGTGAGTAACCTCAGATCATTTCTTGGTTTAATAAATATTTATTTTAAATGGCCGACATTATGGCACCTTGTGCATGATGTTTTAAAGTATGCATCTCCAATGTAATAAAGCTTGAAGGATTTAGCTAAAATAAAAATTTGGGATGAAATTGAACGTCCACAACTAACAACAAAACATTGGACGAACAATCAAGTAAAGTGATTAAAAATATAGCGCCCGCCCACGTCATTGAAAACATTTTTTTATTAATTGAATTGTGAATACGAAAACAACTATGGCACATGACAGAACGGAAAAGTCGATGATAGTGCGCATCACGTAACTAGAATTTTATTCTAGATCTCAACTTTCAACTTTTTATGTTTTTTAGCAAGTTTGGTTCACACTTAAAACTTTGTTCTCTCATTTTTTGAATGAAAGACGTTTATATTTTGAGCATGCATGTTTAGATCATAAAGTACATTACCGAAATGAGTCGATAATAAACCTTTCACAGGAAGAAGTCAGAGTATACAAGATTAGAGAACAAAGAACAATATTTATTGAGTTCAGTGGTGTGATGAGAATACAGTTCCCATCAGGCAAGCATAAATAAAAATATGCACATAACTAACTTACGGGTTTTTGCTGACGAGGACGACACATAATGTGGTTGTGGTGCATTATGATTTATGCTTGCAAATTTTCATCCGTCCAATCTCGCTTTATTTGAATTTGAACAAATACAGATAATGCATACTGCATACTTAATAAATTACTTGTTGACATGAAATCATCACGATTCCATATTGACGCATCGTTACCTTCAAAACACGATAAGATATGCTCCAGTCGTGATTCGTGAAATCGTGAATGAAGTTTTCGTCATTGTTTTCATTGCATTTTTGTTCTCTGTTGTCAGGCATTTAGTTTTAAGCAGGTTTCCTCTGTGCTTATTGAACACCACGTAACTTAATATTCTGATGTTTTGGCTATCGGTGAGTTGAGAACTTCCTTAAATTGTATTCCATTTTGTGATCAAAACCTGAGCTGAAAGCATAAAATAAAAGTAAAACTATCAAACATGGCCATGACGTTCTGGCTCACTCAAAAATCCAAGAATGTCCTTCTTCTAAAATGTTATAAAAAGCAAGTGGAGTCAAAGTCGCGGAAGTGCAGGCAGAATCCAAAACATTTAACCACAAGTATTACCCCATTTGACAATTCAAATGCCTCGAGACATGTGATGCATTTAGTTGACGATGCCTTCCGCCAGAAATTTTCCCTCGATTCAACGCAGTACATAAACCAATGGAGGAGACGAGGCGATGACACACAGTGAGTGGACAAATTTTCAAATTCCCTGCTGGAGTATATGTTTCCATTAAGGTTGCTCTATTTGCTTTCTCATTTTTTTTCTTTTTGAAGACAATTGCAGTTATTGAGCGAGTGGGATGCAAGAAAACAGACATTCTCTTTGAAATTGGAAGGATGTATCCTGAAAGTTTTAATGGATCTGTTTGGAGCTGAACTGGAAGTTCGGATAGTCCTCTCTGAGATTTATTTAAATGATGACTTATGCGCTACCTCAGGGGACAATAATACAATCCTCACTACTAACGGTATATGCAGAAATAAATAGTAGTTACATTGCTTTAATTGAATGGTTCGTTTGCTTTTTTTGAAATGAGACGGTTTGTTCAAAATCCTAACAGGAATGAGGATTTTGTTAAAGAACAGTCAAGAGTCAGAACAGTATAGACCCCGTTACTATGAGGAGGAGGAGGCTTCATCGGCTTCATGTGAAGACAATGACGTGAAACTTCCAGCAACACAGTCAAATGCTGATGCTAGGAATGTCACCTTGAGGGGTGGGCGCCACAGGATTGCGAATAGAAACGAAATGGAATTACTTCATGTACAAGCTAAAATTAGAGTTCAAGTTACTATTCCGGGTTCCAATTCGTCAATGATCCAATCTGGGCAACAATCCGAGATGGCCATCAGCACAAATAAGGAGATTTTGGATGAGGGAACTCACGCAGATTTGAAAATTATTACAAGCAACGGGAAGCAGATTAAAGCTCACAGATGCTTTCTCTCAGGTCAAATAAAGTTAAATTCATTAATTTACATCATTTAATACCAACTTAATTTAATTATTATGTAAACAAAATGAGCCTTTCTTATTCAGTTCGTAGTCCAGTGTTTGCAGCCATGTTTCGAAACGAATGCAAGGAGTCGCTAACTAGCAGGATTGAAATCCCGGAGATGAGTGGAGAAGCTGTAAAGGCCTTCCTCGCTTATCTTTATTATGGCGACCTTTCAGCGGCGGAAAAGAACTCGGAAATTGCATTTGACTTGTTTGAAGCAGGACATATGTAAATATGAAGTTCCATCCTTGGAGGAATATACCAAAAGGATTCTTCTTTCCAAGCCGAAAGAATGGATCGCTGTTGGTGTTGCACTTCGAGTATTCATCTTCGCTGGAAGAATGGAAGGATGTGCTGACCTCAAGGCTATGTCCATTCAAGTTATGAAGTTGTAAGTAATTTTAACCTGATCTCCATTCAATTTTTTGGTAAATTTTGAAAATACAAAATAAATGTAATTGCTGGAATTTTAGGAAATTTCGAGAATTGAAGGAAAGTGAAGAGTACAAAGAGCTTTTCGCTAGGACCCTGAGTCAGCAATGGAATTGTGCGCACATTCATTCTCCTTATGAAAAATAAGGGCTTCGAACTTGCAGTGTATGTGGTTCATAATATGCTCAATATGCATATAGGAGTAAAAAGTAATCATTTAAATTATAACATGTATATATTTATTCACGAGTATGTAGAATAGTAATTAAATGAAATCGGCTGAGAACCAATTTTTTCTTTTTTCTATTCCTTAATCACAGCCAGAAAAGTCTGCGCTCACGCTATCAAAAAGAATATACAGCTGAGCTTGCTTGACTCGTAATCACTGCAGGTTTGAAGTTCCAGTCAGTGCGATAAGCACTGGCTTGTGTGTCCAATTTTAATCGTAAGGAAAGTCATGCTTTTAAAATATTTGCGATACATTTTTACACTAGTAAAACAGACAAGACTATGTGCAACATGCAATAAATAAAATAATATCTAAGCTAAAACAAAAAAAAACGTCCATGTAATCTTTTATTTTTTACATGTCGTTTTATTGTAGGAGTGGATATTGGATATTACTGCTTACAGCGAATTTGCATCTGGCATAAGGCATAATCCCTGTGATAACATAATGTAATTCGACAATTCATTTTGTAGGCTCAAAATTAAATGACTACAATTATTGCTGCTATGATGTGTCCATACACACACTCCTCTCATTCTGAAGAGTTCCATGAACAGATATACGAGGGTGTTTTCAGAATTCGTTGCCGGACTTCGATCAAGTATAACTCTTACAAGGCTGAGTCGATTTTCTTGTCCTTTTCACCATTACTACTCCTAAGCATAATAAACATTTTCCCTTGTTCC
>JAQFZW010004478.1:0-10214 GCA_034687055.1 Heteromurus nitidus
AAAATGAACAAACAACCTGCGATTCTCAACGTTGAAACCCTCGATACTTTACTTCTATAATTTTTTAATTTCTTTTGCTAAACTAATTCTTTGACGAAAAAAGGCTGGGGATCTCAGTTCCAAATTGAGAATCAATATTATTATTATTATTATTACTCATGCAGTGAGAACTTTTCATACTTTGATTGAATAAGAGTGGATTTTTAAATTATTCACGAAGCAGAGACCTGTATAACAATATGAGCGGAACTAGCAACTTCAACTTCGGTCCTGAAATGACACCTGTCTGGACTCGTAGCGTAGTTGTCGATATAGATCAAAGCAATAATCAGGCAAACTTTGGAAGCCCACTTTGGGCAGTGAACGAGCCCCTCAAAGCAGCGCACTGCCATGAAGCAAATGGATGGATTCTGGAAATTGGTCCGTATATAGGCTTTAACGAAATAGAGCAAAATTGACAATTGTGCTTTTTGTGGTGTGAAGCGTGACATAAACATAATTTTAGATAAAGAGTCTGACGACTTCAGTCCATCATTGGTCGTTTGTCCGAAAGCGGGCCCCTTGGCCACTACTGTTACTGTTGAGCAGTGGAAAATGCGTGCTGAACCTGATTGTAGTTGCTGCAAATTCTGCACTCCGAAGGCAAAGGGATGGCGAACATATTCTTTGAAGGAATCCGGAGTGGAGCTTCTAACTTTCAGATATCGACCACATCTTTGTCTCTGTTGGTGCTTCTGCTGCTGCTTCTGCAGCCCTGTAACGGAGAAATTTATCAATACAATATATGCCTTCAAAACGACCGGCGACCAATTAACTAAACATCATATCACTTTCATGTCCAATTCAATTCTAGAGCCGAATCGCGGAAGTTTTCATTCCAGGAAGAGATGAACGCATTGGATTGATCGATTGTTCCGACGATTTCCGAGTAGGCACTACCATCACAGATTGCATCACCGGTGCCGTCTTTGTTGTCTCAAATTCTGTCCAGGAAAACCACGAATTATACATTGCAGTAAAATATAGACAGTCACAATTACGTTTTTCCTTCAAAATTAATTATTTACTTAATGCTAGTTACAATATATATTTGTTCGTCCCGTTGTAAGGTCTCACGCTCAGACAACAATGCGATAGTGGCCATGTTCAAAGGTACACAAGGAATTCGCCATTCAAGCCGTGGTCATTCATTCACTGAATGGATTGCTTTTGAGATTGAATATTCACCGACGATGATGGCGACTACCACGTTGTCCAGCAGGGCGGTTTTAGTGGTAGCTTTCCAGATGTTGGTGAGTTGTATCAAATTGAATGTTCATCATTCCGATAATAATGTACAAATTGAATTTAGTATCAATACCAAATATCCCACTAGTTTTCCCTTACATTCTTGACAGGTGCTCATGAAGAAAGAGAAGGATTGTCGATGTAAGATTTGCATCATGCCTTGGGTTTCGATTCTGTTCCTTTTTTGCTTATTCATATTTTTGGCTAGAATGGATGTATTTATGTAATCGAGAATCATAATGTATTACTGCGCACGCCACCAATTAATAAACTGATTAATTATAACAATAAAACGCTACGATCTTAGTGATTTATTAAATTAAATTGATGGATTTTATTTGTTCCTTTAAACTACGGAACTACGAACTGATCTTACTAAATTACATGAATTAATTTAAATAAATTATTATAAATTTTTATTAATTTAACAAATTAATAAAAATAAAAATGTTGAATTGTGTTACTTTTAAACTGATTGAATTATTGTAAAAATCATTTAAATATATGACTATAAAAAAGGAAATAAGTGATCATAGATTCTCAAGATTCTCCAATGATATAAAAGATTATGTACTTGTTCGCATTGCTCATTTTACTCGGTACCGAGAATCTAATCTGTCACACGGAGACACGGACTGGGAGGTTGGAAGGGAATCACGTAGATTTGAAGCTCAAACCACAAGTCCGTAACCATATATATATTCCCTGAAATAATCTAACAATATCTTGAATTCTCACAATTTCTCTATACATGAATAATATGCAGCAAAAATTGAGATAATCGCAGTGACTGTTGTTAATTTTGTCATTAATATTATCCGTGCGTGTGTAAACTTATTAATCATGAATTATCCGTGCTTTAAGCTAGTAAAATATATGCAAAACTTAATAAAAGCTGTGAGTGAACCTTCGAAATTTGTGTTAACTTTCCTAGAAAACAGGATTCAAAGTAGTGTTGTCCATTATGTCTATCTGAAAATCTTATAATTGCGAGTCTTCTAACTAAATGAGGCGCAGTCACGGAATACAATTCCAACAATTTCGCGTGTATAGCATGAGTGTAATTTTGGGAAAATAACTTTGCAATATTTGTATCTGCATCAGCTTGACCAAATAGTCATAATCACCCCCTCAATATATTTTCGACTTTGTCCAGGTACTCAAAATCAGTCCACTGTCTACCGTCTAGAAAATCAAGGTAGTCAAGTTGCTTGTCCAAGTCATCATGACAGATTCATTAGAAATGAGGACAATCAGCATGAACTCCCTGTATTAGTGTAGAGGTGGAGGGGACGGATCCTGAATGAAGAATAATATGTTTCTTAACGGCGAGGTACATAACAAGACATAAACGAGATAATGTGCCTTTCTTGAATCGTGACCGATATAAAAAATCATGATAACAAATTTTGGTTTGGTTTTTGGTTTACACCAAAGTTTGTAAACCATATCGTGAGCAGAAGCACATATATTTTAAAGCATATCTTTATAAAGAGTTTTCTCTCCAGTCAATGATTACAAGAACATGATCAAATAGGCTTTTCTTCTATCCCAACGAAACGGTGTACTCTTTAGAAAAATACTGCGTCTTCTGCGAACAAACTCATTTTTATTTTCCTAATTCTTGGTAAAAATCTCAACTTCAAAACATTTTTCAAGGGAAACACATAAGTATTCGCACGAATTCTCAGGTTTGTGAGAACGGAACGGACTCTCTCGTCTAGTTTTTTTTTGCGTGAAAAGGATATCCACCTGGTCTGCTCTCCTCTCCCCAATTGCTTCGGTTTCATGCGAAATGGCAAATTATCATTATCGTAATCACTCGCCATGAATGCTATTTTCATTACGTGCGAGTCTGATTTTGATGGCGTAATAGCCCTCTGCGTTCGTCATCACTGCAAAAATACCGTAGTGAAAAAAGCCGGATTCATATCATCTCTCCCCCGTCATACAGAACAACTTTTACTTGTTGTTTACGTGAGAAAACTCACTTCAACTTTCATATATAAATGGTCCCCTTCTTTCATGAATCATATCATATCGAACTAGACAGTCAGTCAGTACACAACTCTCAACCGTTTTTTCCAAAACAAGCAAATCAATTTTGAAATATTAAACTTGTCAGAATGGAGTTGAAGCATTTTGTTATCCTCGGCCTTATCGGCCTTACTGCAGCCTTCACAGTTCCAGCTGCTCCTGAAAATCCAGGCCAAGAAGAATCTTCTCAAGTTGGACTTCCTTCCAATTCCGATCTAGCCTCCAGCTTCCCCTCCACATATCCTTCGGAGGGGGACAGTTCCCTCCCCCAAGGCCAAATTCCAGTTTCTTCCGAGGACGAAGGAGTTCGAGAGAAGCGACATCTCTTCAAGTGGAAAAAGGGGAAAGGGGAGCAGAGAGTCTACGTAGACAGGCAATACTCCAGCGGAGGAGGTTACTACGGAAACGGTTACAGGCGGGATGTTCACCATCATCATCACTACTCGAACCCTCCACCACCAACCCACCATCATCACCAAGTGGAGCAAACCTATGTTCCCAGACCGGCCCCTTCTGACGAGTACCATCATTACCACGGAGGCTACTCTGGAGGATATCAAGCCTCTTCTGGAAGAGACTATTATTATCCTTCCCATTCATCTGGTGGATACTATTCT
The DNA here is from genome assembly GCA_034687055.1 of Heteromurus nitidus. NCBI lineage: Eukaryota > Metazoa > Arthropoda > Collembola > Entomobryomorpha > Entomobryidae > Heteromurus > Heteromurus nitidus. The sequence continues at coordinate 3,942 of JAQFZW010004478.1, forward strand.
GGACCACCTCCAGCTTACCAAGGACAAGGACCTGTTCAAGCTGCCCCAGGAGCTCATGGACATAATAACGTTGACCGGGGACAGGGCGCTGCTGCAGTTAACAATATCGCCATCATTCACGCTCGGGCTGGTTCCACCTCCCATGCAAGTGGGCCAACTCATGATGATTTGAGAGCAGCTCCAAACTCCATTCCAGAGAATATTGACGATTTGATCAGCAGAGAAGGATTTGACAGGGAGTAGTCTCTGTTTGAGTTTCTTCCAAAACTGGAAACCTGAATGTATTCTAATTAAGTATTATTATTTGCTTTTTATTGTTAAAAAGCAAACGTTTTTTACTCGTTATATTTTATATATTTATCGATGTTACCTTTCCTCAGGCAGGTCTTGAGATGACGATTTCATACAAAAAAGTGGATCAGTTTTTTGATCGATAATGTGCTTAACTCGTCGCCGACAAAGGCGTTACATGCAAACTTGTTATTGTTATTTCGTAAATAAATAATCAAGACAAACAATTACAAAGAAATATTATTCATCCAAATAATTCTTTCACGCCCGCGTCCAAATAAAAACGTGTGTAAAATATACGCCAGTCTAGAATCATGAAATATTGTAGATTTGAGTCGGAGTCGACACGAAATTACCACATTAATTTTCCGTTGCGGTTCGTTAATTCCCATATTACCATGCTACAAGATCTTACGCATCATTATCACTACGTTCATTTCATAACCTTAAATTTCCACACATGTACCTTTTTGGCTGTGCAAATTTCCCAACGCGATTCTTTTTATAATCAAGCTTTTGTTCCACGGTTCTCCAGTAAACTGTATGAGTCAGACTGGATCAGAAGGAGTTGCTGGAGTTGAACCTTATAATTAAATACTTGTTTTTAGGCATAAAATGTACGCCTGGAATTGGAATAAATCCTGAATTAAGTACGTATTACTCATTCATGATTATCAGGATGGGATCACCTGAATTACCTCTGCTCTGTTACAGGTATAATATACCTTCAATTTTCCTGGAGGATAATTAAAAATGGGGATATGTTAATAAGTCTGACAGAAAAACGAGTTAAATTGAATATGTGTGCATGTATGTGTTTCATAAATCACGTTATGTAAGTTTTGACCAGTCAGTCCAATCAAATAAATTAATTTTTACCACACGAAGTACGACTTTTTATTACGAAAAGGTGTTCTATTTTTATTTCTGAGGTGCAAATTTCAATTTCATAATTTTGCACTGGATCCTAGAGGTATCCTAGCATTGCAATTCTCAATTCAGACTTGGAGGAATTTGAACCGGAAAAGATTCTGCATACCATAATGGCTGATCTCCGGTTGTTGTTGTTGTCTACGACCTACGTAACAAACGCAATTTTTAAAGTTAAAAATACATTGTCTAGATACATACGTCAGACCTTCATCCGCCAAGTTTTGCACATTTTTTTCTCTTCTGTAATTCACAAACTTGTCTAATAATATCTCTACGTATGTATTACAAGCATATCTACACGAGAATTCTACATGTTTTACGCATCGTTTTATTTTCAAACCCGTCATAGCAGACCTCATGCAATTTGTATGTGAACACCTGTACCGAAATGCATTATAGATATATTTTATAGCTTCCAGCAGTAGTCTTGTGATTACAACCTGTGAAGTGATCATCCATATTCGCTTATATATGCTTTGATGTTGATAACTTGAGATTTTGAGATAAGTCGACGGACGATCTGGTTTTAAGCATTTGGGTATATATCTATATAGAAACCTCCCAACTATAAATATACATTAATCAACTTTACAGCGCATTTCACATGATAAACTATGACGTAAATTCGCAATTCGCAACATTGCAAAAACATCTTACTCATTTCTATATATTCTCCGTCTTGGAAAAATATATTCTGTGCGAATGTTTTTAAGCTTATGAAGATAAATTGCTTTTTTAGAATCCGGTATTATTCACGCGAACCATTTCAGACTTGGTATTTTCCCTATCCCAAAACCTCCTTTATTCATATAACCGAAACGATGACGGAGTTTTTCCCCAAGAGCCAATCATAATCATAGTAGCCATAAGCCAAGCCAGGTAAAGCTCGGAATTATAAGAGCTATAGGTGCTCAACTCAACAAATCTGCAATTGATGCTCGTGATGTGTATGTGAGATGATGATAATGATAGTGTTAAAAGTGAGGGTTGTTTTGTTGGTAGCATGATATCATTTTTAGAGAGAGAAAATAGCCAGTTTTCTGCTGAAACTCGGAGTAAAACTCCACAAAATTTCTGTTCTGAGTCTCGTTCATGAGCAATACATAATTATAGAGGAATCGACAGAAAGTTTGCACGCAAAAGTTCATTGCGATAATCTGCGAGGTTCATCACTTAAAACTTGTGATGTGGAGGTAGTAAAAATTTAGTACGGAAAGTTGAAAACACTCTTCCGGACGAGTGAGGATAGTAGCGACTTTTTATCTGTTGAACCTTCCCGTTTTTTGAAAGGAAACAAAATTTAGGAATTTTGAAAATGAAGGAAAATTCTAACATTTTGAGGAGATCGATGCATGGAGCTGTGCTGGGAGGATGCTTACTCCTTCTTCTTGTGGAGGTTGGCGCTTCAGGTAAAAAAGAAACGTCTGAGTCTTTGATTTAACTTTTATTAATCAAACTATCAGATTGCATGAGTGTAATCTATTTATTATTTAAAAAAATTCAGAATCAGCTCGAAATAAAAGATCACCGTTCAAGAAACACGAATATCGTGTGCCAATCCCACCTCCACCGGAGGAGTATAGCGTAGTAGATCATCATCATCATCACGATCACCACACAACTGTTGATCATCATCATTTCCACCACCACCACCAAGAGGAGATTCCACCTCCACCACCCCCACCGACGCATCATTACCACCAAACCCACATTGAGTTCGAGAAGCCAGGAAAACACGAGAAATTGGAAGAATTCAAGGAAGAGATTGGGGAGAAATGGGAGGAGATTGAGAGGCACAAGAAAGAGAAGCTGGAGGAGATAAAGGAAGAAGCAGATAGGAAGCTACAGAAATTTGCAGAAATTCCGGAGAAAATTGGAGCGGACTTGGAATTTATTGGGAGGAAGATCAAAGATGATTTGGATAGGAAAAAGGAGGAATTTGACAGGAAAAAGAATGAGGGGAAGTCGAAAGGTGTCTCCATCTCGATTTGGAAGGGTAAGGGAGGCGGAGGTGGAAGAAGAGTGGATGACTCTTCTGAAACAGTTCATCATCATCATCACCATCATCCACCTCGCGGGGAGTCGGAGGAAATATACCGAGTTCCTCAGCCGAGACCACCTCCGCGCTATGTTGAAAGGGACAGATATGCGGACGACATTCCTGGACAGTTTGAAACGTTTGTCGAGGATGCTGGATCCTATTTTGGGTTACCCTTTGGAGGAACTCCTCAGTCCTCAGAAGGGGGAGGCAAGGGGAAAGGATTTTCTTTTACTGCGTGGAAAACCAAGGGTGGCCGGAGGAGAAGAAGGTGAACAAACACGTTCAAGTTTGGAAGACTGAAGTTTTAATGCAGCGAGGAAAAAGTATTGTTTTGTTTTCGTTAAATGGTTTAAGTTAGTTAGTTTAGTTCGCTTGATCGAGCAATGAGTAAATTGCTAAACGTTTTAAACAAATCTTGACAACGATTTATTTCACGATACTATTTTTTAATAAATTTCAATTTTAAAGTGATATGCTTTTGATATTATTCTCATCTCATTGTTTCAACAAGAGACGTTTCATTTCGCCCCATATCAACACGTAAATGGATGTAACTGTCTGTGACCCTGTCTAAAACATTAAACAACTGCATTTTTCATCCTTCCTCAAGAAAACCATAAACCAATTGCGATTACGCATATATTCAGTTCCTCAGTTGTTTACTCAAAGCTTCCGGCTTCCCATTTCCCATCACTACTCTCCAACGTGGGAATTGTTTCGACATTGATCTGATCTGAGCTTCGAGTATACTTCGCATATCACTCATTCACAATTCAGTGAATTCAGAGCATTGTGCATTTAATTCACAATATATTATGTCGACAATGCATGCAAAAGGGTATATTATCATATTTTATTATCTGGAATTCGAAAAAAATCCATTTATAATACAGAATTATCAGTCAATCTCAATACACTAAAACTATATTCTTTGAAGACTTTGATAATCGCTAATTAATTTCAAATCCGAGTGAAATCCAAATCTAGCCTAAACAAAACAGGTCGACACAGGAACTTGGCCGAATTGGGAATTTTCTTGTTTATGTAGCTCAACTTCTGGAAACGATAAGAGCAAAAGTCCTTCGCTGAAACAAAACTCCTCAAGTTCATGGGAATGCTGGCAAGCTTATGACTAATTCTGTATGCAAAATGTGCGTAAGTAAAAACATGCCTTTGAAGTCGTATACGCTGTGTTGGATTGGATCACTTCTCGCTTAATGAAGCATATAAATTGAGGTCAATAAATGTTTTGCAATTAGTTCTCTCAAGTTAGTACGTCAACGCTCATACGAGTTCATACAATTGGTAGTCTGCGCTGAATCTACTAAAAACCTAGACCTGATAATTGTATTTATTTAAGAATTCCGGCATTAAAGTTTGACATGGAGCCGAGTCACATAATCCTGTCCCTTCTTCTCGCTGTCTCCGTAATTGGAGCGGATTTCGTTAGTGGCCAGGATGAACGTAAGCAAATTAATTTGAGATATTACAAGTTTAACATAAAATTTCAAACATTAAAAGGATACATTTTTTTATCTCAGTTTCCAGCAACTATATCTTGTCCAGGGTGAGGAGATCGCCTCAAGTTCAGCGTGCTCAGGCGTCAGCAAGTGCAGGCGGAGGAGGCTACGGGAATGGGAACAATAATCCCTACTTTCAAGCTCACCTCAGCCACAACGGCGGTTTCCAGAGGCCGGTTCCCGGTCGGTTCGACTTCCACTTCCAGCAGCAAGGGAACCCCTACCAGCAGAATCAAGGAAGACCTTTTCGCCCAGTTGGAAATGGATACTATGACGGGTATTACAACAATAATAATGGATTTTATTTTAATGGCAACTACGGCAACAATAATTACGGCAATAATAATTATGATCCTAGATTTACTGTTTCTGGTTGAATAAAACAAAAATATTTAATGTCTCATAAATCAACGTCGATTTCCATATTTTATAAAATTTAATTTATGTGGGCGTCAAGTTAGATCAATTGCACAATCTGAAATCTGCATCACTCAATTTCCATTAATTTACACAGGACTCATCCATTAAACTGGATCACGGCACCAGAAACCGTATCGACCCCACCTCCACCTCAACAAAATGATCCAGGCGTTCTGATTTGGGTGCCACTAGCAACCCTCCAGTATCATGTTGACCTCCAGAGATTTCTCCAACAGCAAAAAGTTCATAATGGACATCTTCCAGGAATGTCTTTTTCACGGAGGCACACTTCAGGTGGACAATATCCTCCAACGTCATTTCAGCGTCCTCCTCCTCCTCTCCACCCTCACTTGGCACACATGTGGACAAAGGATGGCGAAGTTGTGCTACCTCACTTTCCCAGAGAGTTCTCTGACAACAGAAGAATTTCCTCAGTCCCCTCAGAATTTTATCGACCTCCAACAGTGCTGAGGGAAATGAGACGGCGACAACTGCCTGTGATACGGACCCCAGCGGAAAAGCTTATTGCATCACCGCCAACCATTATGCAGGCCAGGGAGAAAGATTCGTTGGACGTGGAATACTTTGACAAGGATAATATGCTGCTATTCTAATTTTAAAATAATATTTATTCTTTTGTAAGTTATAATTTTATTTATTTTGTGTGGATTAAGACTTTGATTGATTATGGATAAAGACTTTATGTGTAAGATGTGCCATTCATAAAAATATCATATCTCCAAAGTGTCAATAAAATGACTTCATCGTGCATTCAATTCATTTACTCCGTCATATAAATCTCATGTATGTGATCACATAAACGTTATTAATATACTTTATAGTTTAATATAAATTCATACAACTCTGTAAAAGCTGGCTTACATAAAAACAGCAGGTTTTTCTGACATAAAATACCCTTTTTAAAATGCACAGCGATTATACCATAAATACAACAATTAACAAAAAAAAACTTAGACGTAAAACATGTGTGCAGACTAGAGCTGCCATTTTCGTGGAGCGTTGAGCGGAGCGATTGGGTTGAATGCGCTCGCGCTCTCGCTCCGCTCA
>JAQFZW010004479.1:0-10211 GCA_034687055.1 Heteromurus nitidus
AAGCAAGGGAGAAAACTTTATTGCATACCCTTAGGGAATCACATCATAAGTGTATATGAGCTAAATTGAGTTCCTCAGCAGTCACTCTGTGTGTGTATATTTCTCTCTTTACGATATACGGTATATACATCCCGTCACCTTTTTTCTGCTGAGAGTCAGTTGCAAAGGTTTTTTTCTCTCGTGAATGAATTGGAATGGATCCATTCCATATCATTTCCTGAATAGAAAACATCTCCATCTCCCTTCACCTTGCTCTCATTGAAAGGGAGAGATTTTTTCATGAGCTTCAGCTATATGCGCTATGCTTTCTTGAGATTTCTTGAGTTACTGCGTAAAAAGTGTGGTGCACTGTGTGGCAATTGTGGATGTCAAAAAAGATATTATTGAAATTGAAACGTTCCTTTTGGAATGCAGCATACGAAGTTTTTTATAGAAAACTCCTGATATTAATATATGAGATGTAAGCAAGCAAAGAAAGAATTCACATGTATTCCCAACTTTCATGTTAGAAAACTATTTAAACTTTTTCCCTCTGTGTCTCAATCATTTCCTCATTTTAAAAAGATGTAAAGTTAATATATTGGAAGATGAGAACTGTCACTTTATTAAAATGACAAGTAAATGAAGTCTCAAAGACAGTTCTCAAAGACATACAATAAAAAAGTTCCTTTTTTGTAAGAACTAAGGCAATTTCAAATATGACAAAATGTTTTGAGCAGAACAAAAAAGTTTTTTTTGGAATACAGAGAAGGAGTCGAACCACAACTCGAGAAAAGCTAGAATAGTGCAGAGAAATAAGGAAGTGCTTGTGTAAGAGAATGTAATCTAGAAGATCATGAAGATCTCATTACATGACTTTTTATTTTGAATGTTGCCTTTCACAAGCTGTAATTACTTTTTCAATGGAGGGAAAAGAGCAAGAGAAAAAAGTTTAGTTGTTCATTTGTTCTGGACAAATAACGAAACAAGTAAAAAAAAGTTGTTCAATAAAAAGGTGGCACGTGTTGATGAAGGTAAAAATGAGATGAGAAAGCGCAGTATGACAGCATTTAGAGTAGGGTTGTACACTTTTATTTGAAGTTACGTAAAAAAAAGTATGGGATTCTTATATGCTACTCGTCATTAACCAGCCATCGTTGTCAAATGTTGGAAAAAAAAAGTTCGGGAGACTGAATGACGACTACATTCACATATCCACTCTCTCTGGAGAAAAATATTGGTGAACTTGTCACGTTCCTTGAAATGCAGAATATATGTTAAACAATGTTATATCATCATCGTCACATATTATCATCCTCCTCCTCCCATGTTCATATATAATATATACACTTTTCAGTGACAGACAGGAACATTAGGAGCACACACCAGTTTACTCATGTCATGCCACACATCAACCTTCTTTTCCCAACTTGTTTCTTTCATTATTTCCTTCCATTTTCGAGTATATATGAGAAAAAGTTGTTTGAAAATAACTTTTTTTCTCTCCTTTTTCTCGAAATACATTACATTCACACACACACATCCCGTGTGAACTCCGTGGAATAACCCTCTAAAAAATTTACACTCGCTTTCCCCGCACACCAAACAACTGTAAAAGTCAATCGAAAACTTGGAGGAGGACGGCATTACCTCCATTATATTTTGCAAATTGACGCCATTCTCCATTCTCCCACTTTACTCCTCTTCAAACACGTTCCATTCCAGCTCTACATATTTACTTCATTTTTACCTCAAGACAACAAGAAAGTTGTCAAAAACATGTGCGCTACGTACTTATTGCAAGAGAAGAGGAAGTGTTAGATACATACTCAAGTGTACAGGTAGCTCAAGACGTTTCTTCTTGTAGTAGGTGTCAGGGAAATAATATTGTTGCCCAGCATGAGCTGCCTCATCCACCTCCACCATCCTCGAGCCGAAAGTTAAACTGCAAAACTTGCTGATGATGGTGTGATGCGTGTCATGAGAAAAAGGAAAAACACAACTGAAAAACTTCGTTTTTCCACGAAAGATGTAAACGAGACGGGGGAAGGAAACTTGTATGTGTGCAAAGTATGAAACAAACATCGTCCATGACACACACACTTTTCTCTCTGTTGCTTAGCCTTTTCCTCCTACTTTGCATTAACACTCTCAACATTACATATCCCTCCATTCCCAATAACTTTTTTCCCCTGCAAAAAAGCGACTCACAAAAGTTGACAGTTTTCGCTCAAGTGGGAAATCTCAGAGGCAGCCGGAAAAGAATGAAGGATGCATGTGGAGCATCACACACACCACACCACGACCATCACACTTTCTGGCAACATAAGCAACCAGCAGCAACATAACATCACATATCAAATAGATATGAGATATGCAAAAAAAGCTCAAATATACGCTTCAAAATAAACTATAAACATAACGCATAAAAACCCAAGCCAAGCCAGAGTGATGTGGTATGGGTTTTTGTTGGTATAGCCTTGTAGAAAGGAAGATATACAAGAAGGAAAATTTGTGTGTATTTCATGTTTCACTGGGCATTCTCCGGAGCATTTCCTCATAAAAAAGTAAGCTATTACGAGGACCAACACCATCGCGAAGGAGGAAAAAGGAAGTGCTTCAAAAAATGTACTGAAATTGTATATATATTGTTGTGTGTGCCACTTATAAACATCTCTTCCTTCCTCCCGTAAGGAACAGTCATGTTGTTGCAAAAGACGTTTTTTAGCATATTCAAAATTCAGACAGAAACAGAACAAATAGAAACTTTTTTTACACAAAAAAAGGAGATGGAAAAGAGCAGGAGGCAATAGGAAAGGGCATATATATTTTCTGACACATTCACAGCTGCATATGGCATACTCCGCTGTGCATATCGTTAAAAAGTGCAACATCTCTCATATTATGAGATGGTAATGTATATTTAAGCGTATTTCCCATAAAACCTTATACTTCTACTTCACACAATCTTTGTACTTTTTCCTTCCACGGACGGATCCTTACTACATTTTTTATCGTGGATTTTACACGGATTTTTCAACCCGAAAAATGTGCCGTTTCACTTCACTTGCTGTGAGCTATAATAACTAATAACAATGTCAATTTTTACTCTGAACTCAACTCTGAAAAAAAACTTCTGCTCCTGGCGAATATGTGGTGGAAGTAAAGAGAGAGTTCTTGCATCCAATCCACATGTGTTGTGTGTGATGGTAATGGTTATGTGATGGGTATTGCTATTTTTACAAGTTATTCTTGTGTATCAACACACATTTCCCTCTGTTTACGTAACGACTCTTCCTCCTCTTCCAATGGCGTTACTTTTTCTACTGCTTTTCTTCTCTCTCTCTCGTGAATGTTATTTTTATTGAAGAAACTCTTGTAAAAAAAATTTAACACTGCAGCGTAGCCTTGTACTCTTTACTCTAACATTCCCATAAAAAGTAAGAGTTTCTTGTTCTGGAAGGGTGTTCTGCTTCACGGAGAAATCACGGAAACTGTGATGATAGCTTTTTGTACCGTTGGCGAAAATGATATTAATGATTTCCCATCCCCACGATGGCACCCCACAAAACAGTGTGCGGCCAATCACCTATTAAGCAATCCAGATGCTGGTCCTATGCTCATGATAACTTCTTTCCCCCTTTTCTCAGAAGAAGAGTGAGAGAAAAAAAATCTGCGTGTTTGTTTAGTATTCACTTAAAAACCTTTGAAGACTTATTCTGTCGACAATCTAACCTCCATCTTAAAAATAGCACGAGAGAGAAAATCTGGAAAAGAAAGAAACACTGACAAGAAGCACATTGCTCTTGACTCTCATCTCGCCATCCATATTCATGAGAAAGGGTTGGGTTTAGTTTGATGATTCCTTGAATCTCTAAACATGAGGAAAAAACAGCATAGTTACTAACTAAATGTATGTATATGCATGCATTTTAGAGGAAGGTGATTACTATCATCGTCGTAGTCATCATCATCATCATCACCACTATATACTATCATCAGATAAAGGGAGCATATATACAAACGAGCAACTAGAATCTCTGAGTTTACCGAGAAGCCAACTTTTCTTTAACTGGCCAATTTATGGGCTTTTTACGCAATGTAAATTTTCCTCTTTTATGCAATTCACTATGCTTCTCCTTTACCATTACACTAGACTCATTTTCCACACACCCTTTTAGTCATCGCCTCCACTCAAGTAGGGCCTCTACTTTTTTCCACAATGAATGCCGTCCGTCTAATGAACCATGCTAAGTAAAAACTTTGCTTTTCACTTCACTTCAGTTACGAGCGTTTTGCTCCTCTCTCTCTCCAACTTACAACGAGTTTATATGTATGTTACCGTTAGCTCTCTCCGTTTATACGTCTGGTATGAGAGTGTGGTGGTGGTGGTATGTGTGTGAGCATTTTGTGCTTGTGTGCCTTCTTCTCTCGAAGAGTACTTACTCTTCCCCGGCAAACAATTATAGCTGTAGATACAACCATGAAATGGGAGAAGTTTAAGTGTGCTAAAATCCCTTGAAAATTGTAATTAATTTCATGCCAACTGATCTAAATACTCCAATAGAATAAGAGCTAAGCTCTATGGGATAAAATAGCTTGTGTTAAGGCCATGTCCGTAATATTAGAAGTTGTTAGAAGAAATTACTAAATCTTCCTTACCCCTTCTTCCCTTCTCCCAATTCACATCCTCTCTCTCACTCTCTGTGACCGCACAAAATCCTACATGAGTTCTATGGCCACACGAGAGTGCCACACACACTCTCTGTGTGTATGCTCCTCTCTCTAATACGCATTGAGGAAGATGAGGAGAGAAGAGTTCTTCCGAAGGTATTAAACTTTTTTGTTCTCGATCCCCGCGAGTTACTTTACAACATTGTACATAGTGGGATAAGTTGTAATAGGAATAGAGGAAAGCTGAGAAGAGTAGTGTGTGTGAGAGAGTTGGTAGAGAGAGAGGATGCGATTTCTCAATCTTTTGTATAAGGCCCACTGTCCCATTACTCATCATGTATGTTCCACCGACTTTTCTCCTCAAACTGTACAAACCATCTGAGAGCAGGGTTTGGTTGGTGAGCATGGAAAAGTCAACAAAAAAGACAAGACAGAGAACTCTTTATGCAATCGGGCGTAGAGTAGTATGCTTTTGGTGTAGAGTGAAAAGCTCGGAGAAGAGGAGTTGACTGGATCTCTGAAAAGTTGTATAATAAGTAGTCAGCGAGGGAGTGAGAGAGTGAGAGTGAATGACTATGGGAGTACATATGTACATTGAAACAACATGCCAACTACTCACTACTTTATTAATGTCCTCAGGAGGAGAGAGAGAGAGAAGCTCTGACTCGATGCCTAGATATGGGAGGAATGAAATGTATGGTAAAATTGACCGAGAAAGTAGTTTAGTTAGTGTGCCTCTTGTTGACTAATGCCTTGGGATGCTTACACAGGGACACATAGCTCCTATTTCGAATTCATCTCAAGTCAGGGAAAATTCACATGCCTGAGAGTATACAAAGCGAAAAAAGAATTAAGTTGGAAACATTAGATTTCTCTCTCTCTTGTGAGAAACTGCGAATGGATTTCTTTTTTTGGATGAAAGCATTTATTTTCTCTTCAACCTCAGCTCAGTACACACTTGAGATTTTCAACAGGCTGTTTCCCCCAATTCAATCTGCCATCCGTCTCTTTCCCTCTATCTTCACGACATGCTGCTCGCTGCACCCTTTAATTTATGGGTAGAACAGTACAATGGTTATGCAACTACAGAGTATTTAAGAATTACAAGAAATTGTAGTGACAGGATGAACGGATGACTGGACATCGGCCATTCGTCATACGTTAAAATTAAGAGCACATTTTAATTACTCTCTTCCTCGATGTCATCATAAATAGCGCTGTAAAATAGTGACACTACTGGGTAACATGTACCTCTTAAATATCTTCTTCAATATCAGTGTTTAAGGCAGTGCAAATGCATAAAGGAACGTACGGACGTAAGCTTCCAGTTCACACATGAATTCAAATTTGGAAAACAACCTGTAGTCTAATTATACAGTAGTGTCGGGCTAATAAAATATTATATGACTTTGGCTTAACACATTTTTAAGGATCAGGGACCTTAGAATACTGTTCCATTCAAAATAAAAGTATATCGTCATGATATATCACATGTGTGTGTATATTTCAATGCTATTGGCTATTGACTTTTGGATTGTTCATCCATTGTTAAACTTTACAGGATTCAATATCCACTCCCTCTGCATAGGCAATATTAACCCACGTTTATAGCTTTTACTTATGAGAAATTTCCGGTAGAACCGTTTTTGCAACGCATTGCACAAGGATGATGATAAGATATTTTGTCACGCTACACTAATAACGCTCAATCAGCGTTCCACTTTTATGCAAAGGCTTATGGAAATCCTGCCGGCTGCAGACACTCATAAGTTTGAGAGAGTGAAGGCAACTCTCTGACTATTTATTAAAGTGTTTCGTTGCTCCAGCGGAAATTGCAAATTTCACTCGTATAATCATTCTTTTGAATTTAATACATCATGTATATAGATCAAATATCCCGTGTAAATAGTACGATTTACAAGTTTCCGATCCACTGAAGATGAAGAAATATTTTCACATTATTTCCAGGTGAAGACTACTCGAAGCGGAAGCTGAATGAAGAGATCTCGTTCTTTCTCATGAGTTTATTCGAGCGTCAAACAATAAACATGGATTCTCTCCTCCTCTCCGATGATAAGTAATATTGAAGGATTAATGTATAAAGGGAGTCAGTGAGATGAGCAAAAGGTATATGTTTTACCTTTTCTCTACCTATCTCCTCCCATCAATCCAAGATATAGTCTTTTTTTCCTTTTCCGCTCATAATACCAGGTGATGAAAGTGTATCATTTTCACTGCAGGAGACATCTAGATTCCCAATATATATTGTTCTGCGAAATAGGCACTCATTTCCTTTTATTATTTCCTATCGAGAAGCACTTTCTCAGCGAGGATCACTGCAATTATTAAATGATGAAGTAGGAGAAAAGACAGAGACAAGAGGGGGAGGCCTTAGAAGAGAGGAGAAATAAGAGGAAAAAATTGCGAGATTTTTCATTACAAGCTCACCATGATTCCGTCGGCTGCCATGTGATAGGTAACATCAAAATGTGTTTTGTATCACAGGGACTCCTCGAACTTCTCTCAGAGATCACGAGATCAGATAACATAGAGAGAGAGACACACATCACAACTTTAGAAAATAAAATAGCAACGTGAAGTAGTTAGAGATATACGGATGAGCACATTTGATATAGCTTATAGATATGAGAATTTTCCAAAAAAAACCTGTCACACTACCAAAGCACACACATCTCCATAGGCGGCAGCTGACGTTATGGAAAAAGATCCTTTCTGTACGCGGATGGAAAGGATATTTTCATCATAACTTGAGTTCACATCCATCCAATCCACACCATCTCTTCGCTGTAGAAATGACATGACAGGAGTGAGAAGAAGAAGAAGAAAATCTTGGGAAAATCGAGTCACTCTCAGAGTTTCGCGAGGTGTGTGTAACTTAATATCTTGTGTCCCAATACCATTTTTTATTTATTTTTCCTTCAGACTTCTTCTTTTTTGTTGGAAAAATAAGGGAGAGATAGAATGAAATGTGCAAAGTCAGATACACAACCAACCTATGCTCTCTTTCTCTCTCTGCTTTGCCAAGTGTGTGATATACCGATTTATTTTCACTTTTTCATCATTCTCCCCATTTTTATATCCTTGTCGAAATCCTGTCTTACAAAGCAAATCTGTTCTGTTGTGTAATAAAAGTTATGTAGAAAAAGGAGCATCAGTCGATTGAGTTGACTTTTTTTACGCTGTTTTATTCTTTCCGTCTCCTAATCCCGATTTCGTAAAGGAAGTTCATCCCCCAGTCCTCCCGCCGCGTTTCTTCTCTAAAACACTTCAAAAAACTTGTGTCTCTGGTGCATTCACCTTAGAGAGTGCATGCACGATGTGTTAGGAGGATTATCTTCAAAAGTTGTGTCAAGATTGCATTCTCACTCTTTTATTGATAAAAACATGACTTTTGACTATATGACACAACAGTATATGCTCCGCGTGTAAAATTCGATGAATACCCAAATGGAAAAACAACGGTGGATCGAGTAAATCGACTTTCTGATAGGATTTCAATTTCGTCATTTTCCTTTGCATGACTTTCATGGCAAAACCGAAGCAAATGATTTAGCATAATTCTATATCCAGCTCAATCATGATCCCGATTTGAGCCAACTTGGGAAAACTCTGAAAGAAATAATTTCCGTTGGGAAATAAACTCTGAGACTTGAGACTGGGGCTGTTCTCCGTCAGCGCATTACAAGATAAAAACAAAGGTAAACATTAAAAATAGTACTCTAATTGCGAGTGCATTCGCATTTCCCCAGCAGGTGAACGACGTACACGAACGAGAAACCATGATTGGTACTGCCAAGATTGCTTCTACATAAAAATCAGATTTTACGAGAATCTATTACATTTTGTCAATGCTGCGAAGTTCTACGAGTTTACCGGAAAATCACGTTCATTCCAAAAAGCTAGACCCACAAAACATGGCATGCACAAATTAATGGCATTTCTTCTGCAGTACACGAAGAAGCCTTTTAATTACATTTTCTCAGCTTCCGTTACTCACAAACACTTCTCCTGACCAGGTACAAGTGTTGCCAAATCGAGAATTGTGTAAATCAGTCTGTTGAAAGGTCATTGATTTGGGTTGTGCGGAACACGGAATAATGAATCACCCCAACAAAATCTTTGCATTCCTGTCTTGATCTTCTCCCCCAGAAATATTTTTAAACAAAATGCATCGAAATAAGTAGAGGAAATCACTTACATAATATATACAAGGAGAACCCTCTCGTTGGGTTATGTGCTGTGGTTGAAAGTTGGCCAAGTAAAAGGATACATTTTTTTATCACAGAGAAAATTATTGCACCCAAGTCGAGCAATATGGTAAACGATCGTTTAAATTTATGGCCATACTGTTGCTCTTCTTCCCCTCTGCTTAAAAGCGAGAATCCCCAGTGCACTCTAAGTTACAGTGTTACTTCCCAATACTTTGGAGTAACCGTATTTCCTTCTCCCGTTCATGTTGGTGGTGTTGGAGGAAGATGATGTGTGCACCAGAAAAGTAATGTATGCTATGTTGAAAGTGTGTGTATAGTGTTCGTATACTAACCCTATACACTCATCCATGGTTTATGTACTTGTTCCCAGAAATTCAAATTCTTTTACATGTTTTTTTCTCTTCGCGATCCCAGTAAAAAATGTAGTAGATTCAAGCAGGAAAGATTGCCATAATTTGCGGAAAGCACAAGAAGTTAATATTATCCGAAAGACGTGTGAGCTCTGAGAAATGCAAACATAATTCTCACTCGAGACTAGATTTTTTTTATTATTACCAACATTTTTCAGAATCTGGCTGTAGGAATATTGGTAGTATTCTGAATCTGATTCTTCTTCTTTTTATCCTTGTAAAATTATTGATATGAATAGTTTCCTTTATGAGGCGGGGATTTCCTCTCCGTTGGACGAACATTTTTTTTTCTTCGGAAGAATGTTTCTATCAGAGTGTTTGGAGGAAGTAGTAATTTCAACTCATATTTTTGTCGAAGGCACGATCATAATAAAAGTGTTCATTTATCAAAGCCGAAAAGGTTTCGGTGTAAACCAGATACGTTTTTTTTGCAAATGGAAAAAAAACTATGCGCGGAGCATTAAAGAATCGTGTGGAAATCGAGAGAAAATAAGGCTGTGAATAGAATGAGGACGGGATGAGAATGTCACCGAGCCGTTTTAGGTGATAATGATTTAGCGGATAAGGCACCAGATTTATGTTAAGAGAGAATTAAGAGTTTATTCGGGAGCCAAAGAACTACTGCCCCGAGATCTCATTGAGCGTCGCCTTAAATAGGATGCTGGCAAGTAGGTAGTGACATGCTTGTCATCTTCACTATCGATCTCGAATAGTGGTGTGACAAGGGAAGAAGAGAGAAACCTAAGTATGAGCTAGCTCTGAACTCTGCACAATTCTTATCTAAGCCGACGCTATACGATGAGATCTCGTAGGAGTATTATCATCCATACAAATATTGGTATATTATTCTATAATACGTTACTCCTATTTAATCTTATTTACTTACTATCTTATTTCATTATAAGTGAGGCTTACA
>JAQFZW010004480.1:0-10210 GCA_034687055.1 Heteromurus nitidus
ACCTGGATCTTCCGAACAGGGCTAATTTTCATAAACTTTCTTATCTCCCGTGCATTCACAACCCTTCAGTTTGTACGTGACACTGAGCATAGATTATAAAAACTTTTTTTTGTTAGTTTGAGCAAAAAAATAATAATCATTTTGTTCTCGTTTTACCCATTACCGTCATAAAATTCAGCTAAATATTATGAATACAATTTAATGGAATTTTCCTCTATTCCATTCCCTGTCGGAAAGGTTTGAAGTTTGTTTGGAAGGACGCGCTAACATTCACCAACATTTCGAATAACTATGTATCAAATGACATTATGTTCCTTTGACCTGAAACTCAAGCCCACTCTCTTCTGAAATAGATCTCTGAAATAAGCATCTCGTACGTCAACAGTGCAACGATATGAGGACAAAATGGCAAAAAAGGGAGAAACTCTTCAAAAACATGCAAAAAATATATATCCAAAGAACTTTTTTCGACATAAAAGAATGAGCCATCTGGTGACATGGAATTAGCTCATCGCTTCACAAAATGTGAAAGAGAACAGACACAATAATAAAAAATGAAAAGTCAAGTAGTCTTCTTCTCCAGATAAAGGATCTTTTCGCAATTAAAGGTAGAATGTGGGATGATGAGATTATACTTGGCAATAATTAAGTAGGAACTTGTACACGAGGAAAAATGGAAACAAGGGAAAATCAGATACCTAAACCCAAGTCTGGAAATAAAATCCATTGTTTGCAGACACACATACACACCAAAATAGAAAATAGCGAGGTAATCAGAATTTCATATAAGCACCGCAGCATCCCTTTTTTCCAGACTCCAGCACTGAAGCAGAAGTTGAAACGGGTGAAGAAAATGAACAAAAATACAGACTCTCTCTCAGCCTACGTATTTTCCATACTATCCTAGCTCCACACATTTCCCGTATTTCATTCGTAAATAAAAAGGAGTAAATAGGATATTTATCTAAGACTTCAAATTTATACCCACACGTTGGAAGGAAGTACCCATTTATATTATAAAAAGTGAGAATAGGCTTATGGACTAGAAATCCTCTTTCTCGTCTTCTTCCTTGCTTCCCCGACAATTTTTCTCTCTCTCTCTCTCTCTCCGTTTTCCAGAAGAACATGTATTCATTCATGTGATTCATTCTTTTTCCTCCTTTTTAACTGTTTACCATGGCTGTTGGCTATTAATTTCATTTCATTCTTTGAAATCCTGTGAAATTTAGATGGATGTAGGATCCGTCGAGACAAACAAGGAAAATATGGATGGATGGAAAGAGAGAGAGAGAGAGAATAATAAAATACTTGGGATATAAAAGTTCGACGTAACGCACACACCTACACACACTTATTCTCCATCCATCTCTCTCTTTCCGAGCATTTTAACTCTTTTTCGCTCTGTGCTTATGCTTGTCTGCACCTTCCGTCTCCCTCATATTGTAGTCATCAAGACACGTCACATTTCCTTCCATATGCATATATCCGTAGAAAAAAGTATACTCGCGCTCTATATGGGATATATTGACAAAGATGAGGGTAGAATTTTAATAACACTTTTTCCTCCGAAATGACTGAAAGGAAGACAATAATCACGTAAAGTACACCATTTCATTGCCTCTTTCCCTTAAAGAACAATCTGAAATCAAGTCAGTTTTCACTCACTCCAAAAAAACAATTGTCAGAGGAAGAGAGAGAGTCGTTCCGCTATACATTTTTTATTGGTAGTGCTTGCCCTATTTGAGTTTTATCTTTGGTTTCTAATATCATCTTGATGCTACGTAAAACAAAAGCATATTGAGAAGCTTTGCATTGACATATGTAGTATATGTATATCTATATATCTCATATAAGCATGTACATTATCACGTCATATCTTCCTCCTTGTCATCTTGACTATCTTCTAAATTTGGTTTTGGAAGGAAAGCCTTTTATTTCGGCCATAAGTTTAAGCTTGCGTATCATTCGACATATCTTTCAAAATTGTTCAACCAATTAAATTAAGCATTTACAAGTCAAACATTGATTTTTTCAGAGAAATTATTCAATGTGCAAGGTCAAATGTGAAGTTCGTCAAAAGGAACCATTAGCTACAATTATGTATCAAGAGTCTGGATATGACCTAATAAATCCTTTTTTGAGCAACAATTATCAACAAAAGCTATACTCAAATTATGTGCTTTAAATGATATGCATTTAGACTGGGATTACGTCCTCGTTTCTACATAGGCTCGCCTTAACCAATATTGTTTTTTTGAACACTAATTATTACTACACTTTTCGGCGACTGCACTAGTTCTTTCTTCTTTTGAGCGATTACGTGAATCACCACAAAAAATGTACAAAATGTGTCGGCGGCGGCGTCACCTTTATTTACAGACGATAATGGTACGTAACTCTCATTTATCGCCGAGTCGGCACCACCACCACTTCAAAAAGAGGAGAAGTGTTATATCATCGTCATCATCGTTTTCCCCCGTATAAATATATCACATCTCCTCCGCGCTACACACACACACACGTACTCCTCAACTCGTAACTTTTCATTCACACCTTCCATCTAAAAACTTCAACCTGAATACGCTCGGCCGTCTATACTCAAAGAGTGGGGGAATAGAAGGTGATAAGTGTGATGATGACTACATTTCCAAAGAATTAAAAACTAATACTTGATTCAGCCATGTAACACATTGCCTAAAGAAAAAAAATTGTAGCAATACATAAAAACCATTTTTACTCACTATTTTTTAGCCATTTTTTCATAACCTTGGGTTATGTAAACAGACAAACAAAATTATATAAACTTATATATTTTACTCTATCAAGATTTGACGATTGCAGCAATTTGTTCTGAGAAGTTTGGAAACTTCACAAGTTTTTATTTTCACGTTAAATCATTTATAACCAAACCTTGTATTAATTTATTCCCTAAAGCGTTTAAATATAACCGTACAAAATAACAATTAAAAGCTGGTGGTATGGTGTTGCTCAAGATGAACTCAATAAACAACATGCTTTGTACTAATTCGAATACCATAAAACTTTTACAGTTCACCAGACTCTCGAGTATAGCTTAGGTGATTAAAAGTCATTTAAAACCAGACATCTTTACAAGATTAAATCCTGGTCATAATTAGAAGTTCTACAGTATTTTGCATACGACTGTGAGGCCAAAGATTTATTTTTTTCAGAGGATCATCCTGACGTCCTCCTGAGCCAAAGTACAAAAAAAGTGTTGAACGTGAAACATACAAAATTCCGTTTTAAAGCATTTACACAAAGCCACGTCAGTTTTGTGCACGTCTGAGAGCGTTATGTGTTGTATATGTTTCACGATAATTACAATCTTTTTTTGTAATAAAAGAGTTATGAGGGAGCGCACAATAACCATTAGCAGTTAAAATACAGATATATTTATTAGAAATACAATAAGTGTTCACGTTCACATTCATAATCCCTTTTCCAACCATATATGCATGAGATCTGGCTATGCAGAGCAATGTTTTGAAATAACAGGTGAGACCTTTTTGGCAGGCTCAAAAAATTCCATTATCATTATGATTATTACTGTAACGACTACTTAGGAAAATAGAAGAGTTATGAAAAAACGAAGATAAATATTCTGCTTGAGTATTCACTCTTTTTTTCGTCGAGAGATTTCTTTGTTGCTGCCAGCTGCATCTATGGAGTAAGCAGGACTTGCCTTTTTGACAAAAAAAATATATACCCTCGCAATTCATGGTTCCTTCAGGTTTTCTCTTTTAAATGGAAATATGAGAGAGTCAATATAATTCATATATAAATATCCATGAGTCGTAAGTAAAAATAACACCACATTTTAGGTAAACTTGCTTCAATTCACTTAAAACTTCGTACCCATTTTCCCTCTCTTGGAAATGTATTTTTTTAAAGACAACCTCTCATAATACAAAATAGTCACTTTTCCTTGTTACACATATGTGGATTATTGGGTAGTTTAAAATAACTGCATAAAAACTCTACTTTTGACTCTTGTTCTGTATAACATGCTCTTATTTGCCTTTAGTTAAAACTCTTCTCCATACGTTTCATTTCAGTTGATTTCTTTTTTCTTTAAAAAAAAGTAGCCTATTTGTAAACTCAAGAAGGGAGCATAAGATCTGCTGAAAATGCTAGCTTTTTTCTACTTGGGTGTTATTAGGAGTCATTGAAAGCCTCAATTTCTTCGATACTCAAATGCATATGAACATGAGGAAACGTGCTTCTCCTCTTTTTTTTACAAGAGTGGAGAGTTTAGGTAGGAAAAAGTGAATTGTTTTTCTCTCTCTCTCTCTCTCCCTTTGGATGTCTGACTGACGTCGGAATCTGGGCTGAATGGGTTCAATCATCTCGAGAAGCGTATGTGGCCAGGTCATTTAGACAAATATTCTCATTTCATTCTTTTCCGCCCCAGAAGCAAGAAAAAATATTTACAAAAATATATATGCTCTGCATCTCTGCTCCTGATTTTTTGATGGATGATGGAAAAATTTTGAGAGATGAATAAATGAAAGGTTAATGTGTGTTCCATAAGAAAGGGATCATATGATAATGTGTGTTGTATGCATTCACAACATGTGCCACGTGATCCATGTACAACATTACCTTTCCAAATCACTTTTCCTCATCATGTGCCAAAGACGAGGTGGGCATGCATATTTGAGGAAATCAAGGGAAACATGGAATACAAAATAGCGACATAAATAAATTTCTCTTTTCTCTTCTTTGGCGTTTGTGTTGTGTACAAAATGGGAGAAGGGCTGGTTCTGGTTGTGGTACACTACCACACGCAAGAGCTATTTCGGTTCAATGGCGAAGCATAAAGGTAGTAACGGGAAAAAAAAGCTGAGAACGCCAAGAAAATATGTAATATTCGTAAATTGTGAAAGTGAAAGCCAAGAATATGTCAGTGAGCGATCAGAGGCTGTAGTGAATAAATGATATGACGGATGAAATGGCAATTTGAATTCGGTAATATAGGAAATAATAAGATAAATATCAGAGAGCTTTTTATGTGTGCATTACGTTATTATTCGATGATGTTCCATGTGCAAACAGCCCACTTGAGAATCCGAAAGCATTCAACCATGCACAAAGACAAGAAAAAAAATACGACAAGGGAATCAAGGGAAAAGGTTCCGGCGGCGGAATATAAAAAAATAACAATCCGTATGGAAATATGACATGACGTTGTGACATCATATGCATTCTAATGCTAATAATACCAATATGATGTCTGAGCATTGTCCAAAATGTAAAAGTTTGAATGAAAGTCGGAAACAACTCTGGACATTTTTTTTGGGATCCTTTTAGATATTTTGACAGGGTTGAGGAGAATCCAAGTTCCTGCACTTGTGCCAAAAGATATGTATTTTATAAATTGTGAATGCGTATCAGAGGGAAGAACGAGAGAAAGGTTTAGATCCTATTTGCACGTGCATTTTTCTCAAGTGTATTCCACATGTGAACGTGTACTTAATCCTCTGTTTCTTTGTACTGGTAGCAATTCTCGAAAGTATGCATTCAGGAATACAATTTTTAAAGCTCACAATTGACTTGCGGGCAACTTCTCCATTACGATATTCGGTTTAAAGCACATTACAATACGCGGCTCGTTGAACACAACACAACTTCTTATCTTTTGTCATAAAATACTGAAGCGTTCGAAAATATTTTTTTTTTCACATTCACCAGAGATTTCTTAGTATTTTTTGATACTGCGAAATAAATTGTTTGCAGCTACTTTCTTGCTGTGAGAAAAACAAAAAAGACATCATCATACGTCAAACGAATACCACTATTTTAAGAACGACATGATGTCATTTCAAACGTAATTTTTGAGCTCATCTTCACGTTCGATACGTTGTAATAAACAATATAATGCTGGAGGCATTTGAAGAAGGAGCATCGTCTTGAACACATATCCTCTGAAAAGTACGTAGGAAAGAGGTTACCACAAAAAGACCTGCTGCTGCTTTCCCTTTATATTGAATATTTCACATATACCCAACCACCTTTCTATATCCATATACTTGTCTAAACTGTTGGATATTTTTTCTACTCTCTTCTCGAAAGCGAGCACACGGCAGAAGAAATAATATTTCTAATGGAACATAACAGAGGAGCAATTTGCAAATATTAAAATTTGTTCCCTTATCCTCGCTGCTCTTCATCACCACACACACAGACACATATTATATCTCGTGTGCTATATGAGCGCATCATATTATAAGTATTTTCCCCCTTCGACAAGTTTTCATTGAGACAAGGAGACGGAGAAAGTGCAACCACAAGAGGTTTTTCTCTCTCCTCCTTTCGTTCCCTTTTTTTACTCAATAATAGTAATAACGTTATCCTCTGCAACTCAAGCGGAGAGATGAGCGAGAGTTTTAGAAGATGAGAAAAAATTTCTCATCAGTATCACCCTCATCACTGTGTCGTCGTCTAGAATTTTTTTTCCTCTCTCTCTCTCTCTGTATCAGTGTGCACTTGTTCTGAACCCTGTTTTTACTAATTCCTACTTGCCCCAGAGTCGTACATGTCTCATCATCATCAACCTTCTCTCTTCATCCTCCGCTAATATTTTTTTCTTCAACATTCTCTCTCTACCTTGGCGAAGATAGAGAGAGAGAGGAAAAAACCCGGGTAATATATGATATTATTAGATTCTAGTAGATTATATATGATGATCGTGACGATGATGATATTTTCTCTCCGCTGAGTAACGAAACAAACTTTTTTTTTAACTCTGTGAAAAGCGAAAGGAGAGAGAATGGAAGTTTTTTTTCAGCTGAGCTCGCGAGAGCACTCTTTTCACATAGTATTTATGTGTAGGTATATAATATGGAGGAACGAGTGAAAAATAATTCACAAGACACATGACGACGAGGACGAGGACGACGATGAAGGCGATGGGGATTTTTTTCCGAAACAGTTTTTAAGCCGAAGCTCTTGTTCTTAGCAAATTAGCTTTACTCCCTTCATCTCTCTCTCTCTCTCTTGGAAAAAAATGTAATGAGTAAAAAAAGTTTTGTGGGATGAAAAAAATAAAATAAACGTAGTGGTGGCTAGAGGAGAAGAGGAGGGCCGATAGGTTGACAAACTACATGGCATAATCATAATCATCATCATCATCACCCTGAGCATTAAGCTTTTTCCTCATCTACACGTAATATTAATAGGAGAAAAGGATGAGAGATGCTACTTTATGATTATGAATTTTTTTTTCGTCCTCTCTCTCTCTCTTTTCTCCGTTTCTCTTTTTATCCATGTGAGCTGGAAGAGTATTTTTTTCGGCGGTGCTGACTAGATTGAAATTTTTTTATTTATGCATGGAAAGGAGAAAACTACCTCCTTTTCCGCCGACAATGCATTCATTATGATTTGTGTTTATGGTTTAAGTGAACCAATGATGATGATTACGGGGGATATTATGATATGATACGTATTCTTACAAAAATAAAATAAAAAGTGTGCTGGGGCTGATGGTGATGATCTCATATCGTCCTCATTTTCTATGGGAATCATCCGGCGATTCTTATTAAGAATAAAAAGGAAAAGAATATTTCTTCTCTAAACCCAAGTAAATGAGTTATACAACCAAAATAAAAGTATTTCTCTGTGTGTTCTCTGCTTTTAGCTGCTTTCACCATTTGAAATGAAAGCAAATCATTTGTCTGCTGCAAGTGAACTAAACTTGTTTCATTCTCCTTCCCATTTCACCTGCTGAACAGATCAACCTTTTTCACATATTTTTTTTGTACATTTCCACACTTCACATCTAAGTACCTTCAGTTCTGATGGTGAAGTTTTTTTTTTGAATTCGCAAACTCAAGTTCCCTTTTGATATTGGCGAGCTTGGTAGCCACATCGCAAACACTCATCCATATACATTTTTATTGTTTATTGCATCAACACAAAAAAGTGTGTGATATTTTTTTATTCTTGAGGAACCACACACACACACATTAGCGTACTTATCCCTGTCCAAAGATGCTCCCCACATTACATTTACAATAAAGGCTGGATGCGTTTGAGTATAATGGCGACTTTTGAAAGGACAACGAGACTTGTTGTGCAAACTACAGACCCACACACACATACGAAACGTTATATTGGGACAGAAAAGTGTGGTGGAAAAAAATGAGCAAGTTTTGTTAAGAGACAAGGGTCACATCTCTTGTCATCATGCCATAAGTTAGAACACACACATGTGTGTGTCTGTGTCCTCTCCTCACACCACAATGATAATGTTGTGATTTTCTCCTCTTTTACTCCTCGCCTTGGAGAAACTTATATACGTGCCGTTATTTAGCCGAGGGAGGAAATGTGGACCATCATATTATCATCATCATGGTCAATGGTCACTTTTTCTTCCTCCCGTCCAGTGTGTATCCACAACACATACAATTTCATACCTCTACCATTAACCTAAGCATATACAATCGTTTTCTCCTCTCCGTCACGGGAGTTAAAGTCACCACGGAATCTCACATTTTATCATCTTCTAATGGAGTTATAAGCCATAACGTAATGTCCAGTGTGAAGGGGCAAAAATGAAGGGCACGCTACTATGTCTCCTCTAGGATTGCGTCGCAAACACACAGAATATAAAAAATATTCTTCACATTACCTAATGGAGGCACAAGACGACCACTGCAGCTATTAGATATATTTTTTTTTCGTCAAGAAGTAGCAATAAACAGAGAAGACCATCATGAGCAGGG
This sequence comes from Heteromurus nitidus, assembly GCA_034687055.1. Classification (NCBI taxonomy): domain Eukaryota; kingdom Metazoa; phylum Arthropoda; class Collembola; order Entomobryomorpha; family Entomobryidae; genus Heteromurus; species Heteromurus nitidus. The sequence continues at coordinate 8,745 of JAQFZW010004480.1, forward strand.
GAAGGAAAACACACAGAGAGAGAGAGAGAGTGAGTGTGAGAGAGAGAAGAAAGAAGGAAAAGTTTTCTCTGTCTCATCAGACCCATCATATCGTTATTACGCACATCTATCCATGTAATAATTTTATAAAAGATTGAGCTCCTTTGCCCCAGCCGCATGCAGTAAGTTTGGAACAAAGAAAAGAGACTCCTCCACAACGAATTACGAAATCTTCTCTTTTCCTCTCACTTAGAGGCTGGAGAGTGAGAGTGAGTGAGTGTGTGTATATGGGCAATATTATTCTACATTGATTTATTTGAGAGGAATGTGTGGAGAGTGAGGAAAATGGAATGTTTTTTGTTTTGTTTTCTCCTTTCCCCTTTTGCCTCGTGATGTCCATTAAGGAGAGTGAACAACAGAGGAGACGAAAATCATGTTTATGAATTCCTCTCTCCTGTTTACTCCTCTCATTCAAAGTCAGCTATCACATATACCTCATCATCTTGTCTCGGGAGTCAGAGAACAGAACACTGCTGCCTCCTCGTCGTCGTGGGGAAATAAGGATGACCCGCTCATTAGTTATAGCCTTGTTGACTTGTTGCAATGGATACACAAGAATTGTATACAAGCTTTTTCTTTCCAAATAGAATCATTGCAATAAATACGATACGACTAAAGTGGCTAATGGGAAGAAAGGAATGGAGGGAAAAGTGAGGTTTTTCTCTCACTCGCGCTCCCTTGTTTATTTTACGTAAGACAAGAATCAGAGAGTGTTTTTGTGCAAAAAAATACAGAAGATTACTTAAGATTGAGATTTTTATGAGCCGACCTATCAACACTCGACTAATTAATGGCCAATATTGGGAGGGATGTTTGCGAGGGCGATCGGCCAGAAGAAAATTGTTCTCTCTTTAGTATATGGGAATGCCACAAGCGAAAAGATTTTTTTTATTCCTGCTTCGTAATGGCTAAGTGGTTTTTACCACATCTTTCTTTCAGAAAGAGGAGCCAAAGTGAGGAGGAAAACGATAGCCGAATATTGCACCAATAAAGTTTCCTTAAGTTGAAAGGAGAAAGCGTGTACATAAAGAAAAGAAGTTGCTCTTACCATTAGGATATCATATAGGGAGTAAGATCCTCCAGATGTGCGGTGTTTCCCTATGTGTATTCATTCAAAGGCTCGATTTCCAGCAGCTTCGCACTCTTTCGAAGAATAAGGTCATTCCAGTGAATTTCTTCCTCTCAGTCTTTCTGGAGAAAGAAAAAAAATCAAGAATGGTATCAGAATCAGTATCCGAATCTCGTCCTATAAAAAGGGGGATTTTTTTCTCTCTTTCAAAAGAAGAGAAAATACGTGCTTTTACACAATGTAGTGCAGAGAGAAGTCAATTGACTTCAACTTTGAGTCTACCTACATATACTCGGAGAAGAAAAAAATATTATTCTTGGTGAAATTACTTCAACTAGAGGATAGCGTGTCCTTTTGA
>JAQFZW010004481.1:0-10208 GCA_034687055.1 Heteromurus nitidus
TTCGAATAGTTAGTGACCTGTCAAGGTCCTTTATTGGAGTATACACCGGAGGTGGAGCTCTACCCGAGCTCCTTACAAAGATATTATGAGTAAGGAGTATAGGTGTGGAAAGCCATAGAAAGTATCTTTTTGTTCGAGTTATGAAATGTGCACGCCTTCGGTAAAAAGGTGCATTTTCTTGTTTTATGTATGTATGTGAGCTCACTCACACTCACTCACTCTCTGCCTCGGACCAAGTTTGGTTCTCTGTCTGTACTCTCCAGTTTACTTCTCAGTCCTTTTTCAGTTTTGGAGAGAATATTTTGTATAATTGACAATTATTCTTTGTTTCGTGTCAATTAAAAGTCAATCAGTCCACAAAAAGCGTACATCGTCGTGGTACTTAATTATTGTGCATATTTCGAACATTTTACGTGCATATTTTTTATAATACAACGAACGGCATTTCCCTTGAAAGGCGGTTAGCTTCTTGTGGATGCAACAATAGGTGTGGCGAGTGGATCTCACTTCCACTGCCAAAGTCCAACTGAGGATTGCAACTGGATTGCTCTCCTCGACAAGACGGAGGTAGCTCGGTGTGGTCAGGGGTTTGGGCTTGGTCCCATTCCCTCAATGAGTCGGGGCACTGGTAGACGTACCACCACACATATTATTTGTCAATCTCTGCTCTAGTATCAATTTTGTCTTGTCTTATAAATGGTCGTAGTCTTTGTTGCAATAAATTAAGGGGATAAACGATAATTAGTAATACACGTAAATACATATATACATTACGAAATCGCAACATGCAACATAACCCGCATACCTTTTCTATTTAAATACTAAAGACTGGTAAACTGGCATTTTTCACAGACTTAACAATGCTACACCAATAAAATAATTAAGATAGTATTAAGTAACCTAAGTGAAACAAAACGTCTTATTTAAAAAAATTCAGTAAATTGAAAAAAGTTGACGATTTTCTAGTTCTTCACAAAGTTGGTAAGTTTTCAGAATTCCTTTATGCGAAATCATGTGAAGCACGAAAATTTCAACAAAATATATGAAAGTTACCGGGTCTGAACGAGTTACCCCCTTAATGCGTTTTAGTCCTATCGGGTCATTGTCATTTTAGTGTGGAAGGTATATGCATACGAATAAGACTGGTAGTGCACATTTGTACTTATTTACTGAAGTATTCGACGACGAATAGACATGTTTTGGAAACGTTGAACATTTTCAACGAATTTTTTTTACTATTTGATTTTATAAGCTCAATCGTACTACCAAAATACTGGTGGTGTGAGCTCACTTACCTCAGAAACATGCTTTTTCTCGTCCCTCTTAACCTTGGACTTGGCAATTCGGTAAATGGGGATGATTTTGTAAGTTCTCAATTGGCGTCCATTTAATGGAATAATTTTCTCAATTAAAATTACCATACTCCATTCAAAGTACATATATTCATGTGTACTTACTTTAATTGATTTTTTTCGGAAGGATTGGGGCTCAGACTTCTGCACATTAGGTCCAAAATTGCAACTAGTATTTATTGTCCAGATTTCCAGTACACTCATTACCGACAAGTTCAAGGAAGTCTCCAAAATTGTCAAAGAGCTCCAGACTGAGTATCCGGGCTCGATATTCGCCGTTACAAAATTTTCCGACTATCCTTATCCCAATTTTCACGACAATCCGTAAGCATCCCAACTTAATTCCATAAAAACTAGCCACATTTTGACGCTCGCCATTCATTGCTTCTCTTCGGAAATTTCAGAGAAGGTTGCTACCTCCGTCACCAAAACTTCACCGAGAGTCCAGACACAGTTGAGGAGTCGTCGACGTCGATGGGATTTTTGAAAAGTGGAAATATCGAGTCAAGTGGAAGCGCGCTATTGTACTCTGCAACCGACCAAGTGCTTGGTTGGGGTGACGATGATGATAGTCAGCGGATACTTGTTTTGATAACTGACGACTATTCACACGAACTCAAAGTTCCAGGGCCAGATCCCAAAAGGGAAAAGGACCGAGTGGGGTACAATTCTTTGGGGTATTAACGATATTCATTTAAAGTTGAATTATGACTTTTGTAATTGATAAAATTTAGATTAAATTCCGTGATTTTTTATTTAAAAGATTTAAGCAATTAAACTAACAATAAGTTCCTCTCATTTAAAATTGTAGATTCGTAATTAAGGATTGACGTCCAGTATATCTTCTTCTTCATTCTTCATCATTAGCAGATTACTTTGGAATCGTATTTGAATTGTTTTATTACCTCTTTATATTTATATATGAGGTATTAGTTTTACGATTTAGGTATTAGGTTGATGTTTCAATGTTCATAAAATTCCAACGTTCATAAGATGTTTACTCATGAGATACGTATAAATACAGCACAACTCTGTCTGCCTATCCATTCTATGTTCCAATGTTAGGTCAATGTGATGATAGTGGTGGGTTGAGGAAGAGGTACACTCCTTCCACAACCAGAGTGTGAGTAGCTTTATAGGTTGGTAACGTTGAATTCTCGAAGTCATTTTTTAAGTCATTCCTTCCAGTTTTGTTTACATTTTTACTTCTTTAACAAAAGAAGAGTTAACTTGCCTGACATCTTTTATTTTGTGAAGTGTGTCAAATTAATTTTGTACAGTTGTTCAAGTCCTTCCTTCCATATATTTTAACTTCTGTCAGCGGATATATTCCCGTTAACTGACATTTGACATTGCCATTTAAAAAATACATTCTACACGTCTGAGATTCTGCACCATGTCAGTTAGCCCAACAGGTAAAGATGACCAACTAGTTGGTAAAGTGGATCAGCTGGCAACAGTGACAGCGACGTAACAACAGTGGCATTTGTCATTATCTGTTGAATTGGAGTGCAATCGTCAAGTACCGTGTGGAAAGAATAAAAGAACAGTTAACGGGCCTGTCTTTATAATTTCGAAAAGGTGGTAATTAGTTCCGCAGCATTGTTCAAATTTATAAAGTACTGTCCGAGTTTTCATTTTTTGAAGTTGTCCTTCTTGGAAGCTCTTGGTGCGTATATGACAGGAAGCAGACGAATGTTAGGAGAGTTAAACTACATTGAAAATACAACAAACTATTAAATTTATTTGGCGGCCCCTGCTTTCAAATTTAGAAAATTGAAATATTCGAATATCACTCGTTGACTTCAATAACCATCTTCACTCTCAAGCACAACTAGTTGGAGAAGTAATTATTTGATGTTGTACTTCTTGGAAGTTCCTGGCACGTATATGACAGGATGGAGACCAATGTTACGAAGCTTAAACTACATTCTCAATAGAGTTGTCAGTTAACAACCGGCTGACTTGACCTGCGAAATGATGTTTCATAGGTAGAAATGATAATCTTTTATCAACCACACAAGATCATTTTCCAAGAGTTGGAAAGATTATGTACTATGTAGAACTATTTTAAAAACTTTGAAACTCACAATTATCACGAGACCGAACGGATGACGACGTACGTCGTTCCTTCATAATTTTTTTTTGAACCATTCAACAACAGAATTGAGGAATATTTGTTTTGGATTAAATATGTTTTTTTAAATATTTAACCAACCCATCTGAATCCGGATCCGTACGGATCCGTGAGCACCTCAAACTTATCTCCGTATTTCATCTCCGTCCCCTCAAATGCTGCCCAGCAACTCGACTGATTATCAGGTCGGGACTTGCCAATGAGCAAGTGTCCTTCATGGTAAGCGCGGCAAATGTAAAAAACACTCCCGTCCAGGTCATACCCGGCCTCGATGGGTTTATGGTATGCTGCCACGTGCTTAATGTTCTTGAATCGGTAGCCATAGCAACCTGAAATATACAAAATAGTTTTCACAAGCAAATTGGAATATTTCTCGTAACAAATATCAAAATCAATAAATTTGTTATATTTTTTTTCAAAATCAAAAGTTATTATTTAATTTGGCCTACCTCTGCAGTCATAAATTGCATTCAGTCTTTCAATGTCAACGACACTGAAAGTTCTTCCGTCATGTGCTCCCGGCCCCAGTGGTATTTCCTTTGGAGCCACATTCTCCTGCGGCCAGTAGCACTCGGTCCAGTCAGCCATCAAACTAACATAGTCAAACATTGTCTCCTGGGCGGCATTATCCAAATTGTCCACCTTCAAAAAACAAAAATAATCAAGTCTCTATTTTAAAAATGTATTTATCTACTTTTTCGAACCTTTCCTGCGAAACCATCCCGACATTTTTCCGGATCCTTTTCATAATCCCAGTAAATGAACTCATCCCGGTCGGGTCTGTCCTGCTCATGGGGGAAGCCGAGTGCATGGCCCAGCTCGTGTAAATAATATGGTTGGATGTGCCCACCTCCAAATGTAATTGGCTGACCTTGATCTCGGAAACCACTATCAACTTATTAGACATTTTTTAACAAAGCAATTACTTTATAAAAATATGTTTATGTTGATAAGGTTTACATGACCCTGCCACCATGTGACCCACAGCATCCTCCTTTGGTCACAATCAGCCAGTATCTGTCCTCGGGCTCTTTCTGTCTGAAGCGTAAACAAGTTCTGTCCTCGATGTATCTTGTGGCTGTCACCCAATCTTGCTGGTCGACGACGTTATCCCAGTTCTCGTGGAAAGTGTAGGGGACCAAGGCGTCGTCCCAAACATAGGAAATGGCCGCGCGACGTCCCTACAAATTTAGGAAAGAATTCCTTCGAAAATTATGTTTCCAACTTGTACGAAATTCGTTTTGTCGTTTACCCTTGACATTGAATGATTTCTCTGCCCATTTGCGCAGGCAAAGAAGATTAGCAAAGCTGTTGCGAAGAATGAACTCTTCATTTTAGTTACTTCCAACTAGATTGCACATCTATAATGCACTGGAGCTAGTTGGGCTGGATTCACATGATTTATATTGAATTCTTACATTAGAAAGTCAGTAGAAATTATTATCATGACAACTAACCACATGTTTTTATTGAAGTGCAGACTACGCTATCGTACAGAATACATTATGCTTAATTTACATTAAAACCACATCTGATATAGTCTGGTTGACAAATTAATTTTCAAAATTTTATCCATACTTGAACTGCTATAGAATAGAATTATAGTCAGTTCGCTCCGCGACGAGTATAATTCGAGTGAAATTTGGAATACATAGCTGCAAAATGAGAGCAATCCTTGTTGCTCAAGGTTGAACTTTTTGGTTTGATTATCCCATATATCGATGACTTCATGTCAGAAGGAGCTTAGTCATTTTTATATAAAATGACTATAAAATGGCAGAAGGTACTTACGTTAGTTATTTTTTCATAATGGATGCAGAAGGTAAAAATAACTAAAAGTACCTTCTGAAATTTTTATAAAAAATGATTAAGCTCCTTCTGATATGAAGCCATCGATATACAAGGCAAACATCATGAATGAGAGTGCCTCGTTTTACATTGAGACAAAACATGACGAAACATGAAGCATTTTTTGCTGCATTTATCTTAACCTTCAAATACGTGTGCCTATATTCTAAAAAATACTTGCCCACGGCAGTGATATAAATAAACATCTCTTTCTTTGCCCAATGTTAGAGGAAGGCGACGAGGATTCATAATATGAACACAATAAGGAAAACCAGCCACAATAATTTTCATTGGAATTGGAAAACAACAACAACACGCGGTTGCGACACTGTCAACACTTGTCTCCTCAATTTATTGCCGAGTTTACAGCTAATTTATATTCCTCTTTAATAATTATTATTACACTTCATTCATCCTGTCATTGTGTCGTGAACTGTTTGCTATCAAATTTGTGAACATTATTTTCACAAATATTTTGTTCTTTACTTGAGCACAGTACGAAATCAGACTTACATTCTGTGAGCAATAATTCTGTTTTATAAATCTCAGTTTGTGCACGAACATGAAGCTCCTCACTTATCTAATCGTCGTTCTTGTGGCTCTCGTCAGTCTCGTCTTTGCTGCTGCCGAAAAAGGGCGTCCATGCACACAACAAGAGCAAGATAAGTGCCACAATGATTGCCACGCGGATCCACTTTGTGGCGGAACCTGCTTCGAGGAAGGCTGCGTTTGCTACTGCGAGTAATCAATAATAATCAAGGTAACATATAAAAAATTAACATTTTTTATTTCGTCTTGTTAATTTAACTCGTATAACCCAATTAAAATATGCTTGCTGTGTTGTGGTTGTCCACTATTTCAGGTCAAACTCGAACTCAGGCTCATGGATATATGGAACATATTTATTCAAAACAGCAGATCCAATAAAAATCTTGTTCATTTCCAATCAGTTTGGACCATATGTTACCATCTTAATTAATACAAGTATATTTTCATCATGTAAACTTCGCTTAGATGCATGTACTGTACAAATGTTATTTTATCATCATCACGTATATCTTTATCAAACATGCTTCAATAACGTTTATTTTCTGATAAAATGATATAATTTATTCAGTTATTCCATGATCCCAATCACTCTCGAGGGAATTGCATTTATTTATTAAATCTACACTTAAATTGATCCTTGCATATTCACAAAAATCTCCTCTCCGTTGACACCATACCTCCAAAAAATACTCCCAAATTTTTTGAAAATGAAATATATTCTTCATTTTTTCTCTACGATTTTGGCGATAGTTATCGCGCAAAAACAAAACTGCACCACGGAACAATATCGACCTCGCTACCATTTCAGTCCTGCCCGAAACTGGATGAATGATCCGAACGGATTGGTGTACTACAATGGCACGTACCACCTCTTCTTCCAGCATAATCCAGAGAGCACCGACTGGGGACCAATGCACTGGTAAAAAATATATTTTTTTCTGGAAAAGAAAGACAAGAAATTTTGTAAAGTTATTTAATAATAAAATTATTTTTTATCAAAAGGGGCCACGCCATATCCACCGACATGATCACCTGGAAACAACTCGACATCGCCTTGTATCCTGACGACCTCGGCACAATTTACAGTGGCAGTGCGGTCGTCGACTACGGCAACACGACGGGCTTCCAAACAAATCCAGATGTGCATCCAATCGTTGCCATTTTCACTCACGCCGGTGACCAGCAAAGGCAGAGCCTAGCTTATTCTTTGGACGGAGGTTACACATTCACAAAATACGAGGGCAATCCGGTCATTGAGAATCCAGGCATTGTCGACTTTCGAGATCCGAAAGTAATACGATTTGAAGAGGAGAGCAGCAGCAAGTGGGTGATGGTTCTCGCCGCCGGAAATCATATAGATTTCTACTCCTCCACCGACCTCAAGTCGTGGACGAAGACGAGCGAATTTGGAATGGAGCCTGAGCAAGGCCATCACGGTGGCACGTGGGAGTGTCCTGACTTGGTGAAGCTGCCAGTTGACATGGGGAATGGGATTGTGGAAGATAAGTGGGTGCTTATCATTAGCACTTGGAATGTAAGCGAGATAAGATAAAACATAAATAAGTTTCAACGATTTTCTTTTAAATTTGGTTTCCAAATTTATGTTTTGAAGCATCCAAATCGAGGTTCTGGAACACATTATCTCGTTGGCTCCTTCAACGGAACACACTTTACCAGCTCCGGGTGGGATTCGAATCAATGGGTGGACTGGGCATGGGACAACTACGCTGGACAAACATTTTCCAACGATCCCAAAAATCGGACAGTGTTCATAGGCTGGATGGCGAATGGAGCATATCAAGGCTCCGTTCCAACAGGATCCTGGCGAGGTCAACTCACAATTCCAAGACAACTCGGTCTTCGTCTCGTGACAGGAGATGGCTCTCGAGGAGAACATTTTCGACTTACTTCGTGGCCCGTGGAAGAACTGGAAAATATTCGGGAGGAAACAATTTGGAGGAATGACACTTGGTACTTGAGTCCAGGGGCGAGTTATGAAATCCTTCCCATTTCCGATATTAATTTTTTGATTGATTTTGAGGTTAGTTTGGAAATGATTAGAGCTGATACCGGGTTCACAATTAATGCTTTCAACATCCACTCGTCGGGGTTCAACTTGTACTTGAATTACAACAGGACTGTTTGGAGTTTGAATAGAGAAGGGTCGGGGGACACTGGCTTCAATGGGGAATTTCAGAATATGCTGAGGGCAGAAGCGCCAAAGGAAACGAATTCTGCGATAATTAATATCCGGGTTTTGGTTGATGTTTCCACTTTTGAAGTGTTTGCGGATGATGGATTGGTTACCATGACGGCACAGTATTTCCCAGGAGCTCCGCTGGCAGGCATGGTCCTTTATCAGAGTAGTGATGCCGCGGGGTCACTGGCTGTTCTTAGAAGTCGGGTTTCGACATTGAAATGTGTTCGCGAGGAGGGGGAATGATAGCGAAGTTGAGAATATTAAAATAAAAATTGGTCATGTCTTCTTGACAAAAATATTGTGACATTGAGATCTTTTTATGAACACGAATAAATCTGACGAGTAAGTTTGCATTTACCGAACTTTATTATTATTATGTCAAAGGACCAAGTACACTTTATGAAATTGAAAGCATGGGTTTAATGACTTTCGCAGCTTTTACTGATGCGAGTGAATATTCAACGGGATTAACTTACTTAGTTAATTAATTATGTGCGAAAATTCAAGCCTAAATTCTGCAGGATTATGAGGACTCTGTTCCTTTGAAACCTTTGGACGAAGATGTTTTGAATAACACCACAAAAGGGGCTTCATTGCTTCACAAGCATTGCACAGGCAAAGGCATGTCATATTCTCCAGAAAATAAATTCTACGGCAAATAATTATGAATTAGCAAATTTAAATTTGAACCAACTTTAAAAGTCGCTCTAAAACCCGAAGTTGAATAATGCAAAATGTGGGACCCACTCACCAAATGTTTGGCTGATGTTTTTCTACGTTACGTTGACAATACGGAAAAACTAATTTAAAAAAACTAATTCCCTTTAGCCTCAAACGAGTAGATAATATCCAAAAATGAAATTACGAGTTTCAGAGAAAGCTGAGCTCGTGTTCCCAGCTTGCTACAGAATACATAGTGGAAATATTTTCAACAGCCGTAATATGACTTAAGGGGATCCCATTAATAAAACCTTTCCGCGACTTGACGTAAAAACTATTATGAATTGTTGGAAAACCTTTGCAAATAATTGTAGATAATTTAATTATCTACAATGTTTTGCAAAGGTTTTCCTGTATTTCGAAATAGTTTTCAACTCAGGCCACTTCGCACAATTTTACCAAGTAGCCCCGTCACAACCTGGATGAATGTTATCTATATGGGGAAAATTCCAACAAATGTGACAGCCTTAAAATTCATATTGCACAGGTACTCGCGAATCATTTTGAAATAAAGCTCATTTCCCTTCCAAAATAGTCTTGTAGGAATCAAATTTAGGAAGGACATGAATTTCAAGCTAATAGATTTAGGATATCTGGAAAACGTCAGCTTTCTGCTCACCTTCATTTGGCAAACTTTAGTAAGTTTCCCCTTTCCGCTCGTAGCAGTTGCATATAGGCTGAAATAGTTTTTAGTGCACAACCTTTCCCTCATCCTCCACATGTATGATTTCTACGGATCTGAAACGTATATATGGGATAAACGAGTTGTGAGAGCGCATAAATGCTTCTCAAATAATGACAGAACTACAAATTTGTGCCTTTGAACTTCATCAATTTTTCTCAAATAGTTTTCTCCACCCAAGGTATTACATCAACTGGAACCACCGAAAGAACGAATTAGAATCGGTAGAAAGTATCTGGAGGGTTGTCCCGTGGTGTATCTCCTCCACCCTTGTGACATTTTTCTGGTGGGGACTGGCATCGGTCTACGTTTTCTTTTTCGACAACACTCAAAGAGATGGAAACTTAAGCGCAACATTTTGCTTCACCCTTGTTATATTTCCTTTCTATTTACTAGTCAATGGGCTAAACTTCGCATGCATGCTTACAAATCGAGTCGAGTTCTGTAAGTATGCTAATGCATTTCTAAAGAATGCTCTGAGAAAGAGAAAAGTATCGAACACGACAACTTCACCATCCTTGATTGCAGTATTGATGAAACTATATTCAGGTAAAAAACGTAAGTATCCTCATTCAAAAAATTTTGTTATGCCTATATCAATGTTTCCTCTTCCGTTTAAATCCAGGGATTCGAAAGGAATTCCTCACTTTCAAGAATCAAAGTGGCAGAGTAGACACAGTTGGTATCTTTCTCGCCTTTCAAGTCTTGGTCATAAATCTT
>JAQFZW010004482.1:0-10205 GCA_034687055.1 Heteromurus nitidus
CAAATTCTTGGCGTCATTTCACCATCTGTCCACTGCAAGGGCGTCATATTTACAAATGAGGACCATGATTCCGTCAAAACGTTTTGCTCCGAATGGGGACCCGTAAAAGTCGTGAACGATCCTTTGAAGTGGTCCCACCTCAGCTCGCATTTCCAAGATCAAGTTTTGGAGAGAATGGTGAAAGTCCCCGGACGAAGTCTCTTACTTCGAGAAGTATTGACGGATGCTGGACAACCACTGGAGCATGCGCTCGATGAGAAAATCCTCGCTGACCTGATCAACGACAAAGAACCGAATATTGTTGAAGGCACAATCCCACCACCAATCAACTATTACATTCCGAGACAAATTACCTCCAGAAAACTGCTAAAGTCTGAAGCTATCTTCAAGAAAGCCGACAAAAACATTTTCGTCTTCAGAGGCATCGAGCGCGCACAACTCTCTAGATATTGCGGACCTAGGTCAACTGATTCCTCCACAAACCAGAAATTTTTGAAGAGGCTCACCGTCAACTACATTCTGCTCGACATGAAGTCAGATTTTGATGAGATTTCAAAGAAAGTCAATGTCCCGGTTCATTGGATTGACCATAATGACGGCACATTTTATTGGGTAAAGTCATCTGGGGACATGAAGGACATCCACGAGGCAATAGATGAGAAAACAAACCAAAAACCGTATTCCGAAGTTGAGTTCCTTGAAACTCTTGGCAAAGAAGGAAAGATTGATCTTCCAGTTGTTCTTTCTGATTCTCCAGGAATGGGAAAGTCTCTCCTTTTGGCAAGCTTGGGAAGACAACTTGTCATAAAAGGTGAGGTGGTTCTCTTCGGAGTCATTTCTGAAATTGTCAAGGAATTGAAATCTAAGCTTGATAAAGGTAAGAAATTGGAAAAAGCACTTCTCGACATAATTTCGGCGTTGGCTGGAAAGGGCACTCTCGTAAATTCCTTGATGATGCAAGGTCTAAACGCAAGAAAAAGCAAGCACATTATCAACGTGATGATGGATGGTTTGGATGAGGTCCTCCATGAAGACCAGGAACTTGCTCAAAATGTTCTGAAAAGTATTCGAAAGTACTATTCAACCCGCCTGTGGGTAGCCACAAGACCGCATTTACTGAAGCAAGTTGAGAACTATCTCAACGTCCTTGGGCATAACATTCTTGCATTCAACCCCGAAAACCAGCGTGAATGTCTTATCAAATATTGGAATCACAACTCCAACTATTCCAAAGATCGTCTTAAAACATTTTCCAAGGCATGCCTTGACACTCTGCACACATCGATGAAGGACAAGGACCACGAAATTGCTGGTGTCCCAATTCAATGCATGCTCATCGCTGAGTTGTTTGCAGAAGAAGCGAGAAATTACTCCCGCCCTGAAAATTTGATCTCGGAAGTAATTCCTCCCTCCATTAACATCACATGCATTTGCGATTTGTACAGACAACTTGTGGAGAAGAAGCTGGACAAGTATTTGGAGAGGTACACAAACGCCGTAAACAGAGCAGAAATGGAACTGGCTCACATTTTCTACAGCATCCGCGTCCTTTTCCCGCATGCGAGCAACTTCGTGGCGATGCCAGCGAACGTGCACTTTGAGGATTTACTAAATGTCGGTCTATTGGAATTGGCAAGTGCTGGTGGTCAACCCAATTTCATCCACAGAACGATCGCTGAGTATTTCGCAGCCAAGTTCATTCTTCAGCTCCTCCGAAGTTGCGTTCCAGACGAAATAAACCCGTTTCTTGCACGCGTTTTTAAGTTAGAGGAACGACATGAAAGTGTAACTGATTCCTTCGGTGTTGCGAGAAGTGTGGCAGAGAGATTTCAGCACCACGTCATTGTCTACTTCCTCAACAACTTGATTACTCCGTCAAGCCACCCTTTCAAGCTCAAAACCGACTTGACACAATTAGCTGAGGTTTGCGTATTTAACAACTTTTTCAATCTTTTCTCATATTTTCACGAAAACCTACTCAACTGGAATTTGGTTTATGATGAAACACTCCTCTTCCAGAGTGTGCAGTATTGCAGTCTTGACTTCATTAAAAAGGTTTTCACTGCATATGAAGAGGAATCGGGTTCCAAAGTGCAATCTATAAAGGATGGCTATCGGGAAAGTATTCTTGATGCTGCCGTTAAATTCCGGGAATATTCTGTAGTAGAGTATATAATCAACTTCCATGGATTTCGCAAACTCATCCAGATTTACGACAGCAGCATTGTGAATACCTTTAGGCACTCTATGAAATCACCACAACGCGACCCAGAACAAGCACGACAAATTCTCAGACTATTCTGCGACTTGAATCAAAACTTCCTCGAACATGGAATTCGACTGTGTCGTTACGAGTATGTCAGCCCAACGTTGGTCCGGGAACTTGTCCTCGCGGGGGCTAATGTGGATGCTACAAGTCACGAGGAATCTGTCCTTCACATTAACAGTATACATAAATCCGCTGAAGAATATCAACAACTCATCACTCTCATTCAACCTCAACAACTTAAGAAACTCCTACATTTGGAGGACGAAAAGGGCCTCACGCCACTACATCTACTCATTAGTAACATCGACCCGGACCCCACCACGCTCCAACTGTTCAAACATTTGGGCGCAGATTTCAATGCAGTTGACTGTTTAGCGGAGTCCGTGCTTGGTCGTGCGGCGGACAGAGGCCGAAGCTTAGCAACTATTGAACAACTCATTCTCAACGGGGCAAAGGCAAGAGACGAGTGCGAAGCTGGATGGGGGGCATTGCACACAGATTTACGAAACCACGATATCCGCCTCTTCAAATTGGTGGCCAAAGGATACACCAAGGATGCAGTATTACAGGAGCAGCTCGCCAAAGTTGCGGTTTTTCGCCGACTTGGAGAAGTTAAATTTTGAAAAGTTGGGAGTCAACTTTAATGCAAAGCACGCAAAAGAATTTACACTCCTGGATTGGGCTGTTAATCCCATGTTAAATTACGGTAAGCCGGACATGTTGCTTTTTTTCCTTTTGGAATCCCAAGGCGTCATTTCCTCACGAAAAGTCACAAGTAATTTCATTAAGGGAATCATGCAAATGGCGTCGCTGGAACATGAAGTCCACAACTCGTTTTGGGACAGAATCCTAAAGTATTGGCCGTTGGATGCGGAGAATAGAAACGAATACGGGGATACCCTTTTGCATATTGCTGTTGAAATGCGCAAGCCACTCACCGTCAAGTATTTAATTGACAAAGGAGCTGATGTGAACGCCAAAAATTTCGCCGGCGAGACGCCAGTACACAAAGCAAATGGGGCAGAATTCGGGTACTCTGGTTCAGTGTCACCTTTGCCAGACGATTCCTTGAAATATTTGGTTTGCAATGACGTTGAGCAAAGGGCTCACACTACCGAAACCACTTTGATTCTGAGTATGCTTGCGGAACATGGTGCTAACATGGAAGCCTTGGACAAGAAAAACAAGACGCCTTTAGACCACGCACTGAAAAACAACAATTCTAGCGCCATCAGATATCTGGCAGTAAGCACAGATTTCAAAATAACAACTGCTTTCCTTCGAACAATTCACAACCGTGAGGAGTACAGTACCA
Organism: Heteromurus nitidus; assembly: GCA_034687055.1. Taxonomy (NCBI): domain Eukaryota; kingdom Metazoa; phylum Arthropoda; class Collembola; order Entomobryomorpha; family Entomobryidae; genus Heteromurus; species Heteromurus nitidus. The sequence goes on from JAQFZW010004482.1 coordinate 3,585, forward strand.
AATCTCTTCTGGCTTTATCCAACTCCAGCTCCAAATTGTATAAGCGGGTGTACGGATCAGGAAAAACCTTGCTCCACACCGCAGTGCGCTTAGGTGATTATCTCTTGTTTGAATGTCTTATTGAGGAGAGGGGTTTCCGTAAAATGCTTTTCTACTCGAGAATGGAAGACATTGTCCACACCATCGTGCAACATTCTCAGAAGGCACCAAACGTACGACTCATTGAACGAATGCTTGATCTGGTTGTCAAAATAAACTTTGAGCTAATCAACGCTTGAGACAAAGATGGCAGGACACCCCTGCTTTGCGATAATATTCATCTGGATTTACTCCTTTATCTTTTGGATAATGGAGCTGACCCAACTGCGGTTGATTGTGAAGGACGAAATGTGGTTTACCTCGCTGCCGGCTATCTCAAAGGATCAAATGACTACAACCAATTGGTGGAATATCTTGTCGGGAAAGGACATGGAAATCTTTTAGCCTGTCGGGGTGCGGACGGCAAGTCTACTACTGCTCTAAAGGCCGCCAAGAATAAGAATCTAAGCCTCTGTCGGAGAACATTGGAACTCTCGAAGGAGTACGGAGTGGACTTGAATTTCGTCGACGAAGATGGATAGACTGTTTTGACGCATTGTGCAAGACGGTCAGATGAGGGAACTTTGACCAGGCTTCTCGAGCTGGAGAACTTGACAGTTGCCAATCTAAATAATTCTGGAATTCTCCATTTGGCTTCGAAATATGGAAACGTCAACGCGGTGAGGCTATTCATTTCAAAAGGATGTGACGTGAATGCAAGGAACAAGGCGGAAGACACTCCACTTCATTGCGTATTTAAATTGCCCTCATATTCTGAGATTTCTCCAAAATTCGAAGATTTTAAATTCGTCCTGGAAGCCCTGCTGAAGCAGGATGCGGATGTGAACGCTGTAAATCACAAAGGCGAAACTCCGCTTCATTGCGTATTGAAGTATGGTTGGCGGTTTAAGTCAGAGGAATTGCACGTCATCGTGGAAATGCTGTTGGAGAACAATGCTGACTCGAACACTAAGGATTCTGATGGGAAGACCCCAAGAGTCTTGGCTAAGGAGCACCACAGGTTGAAAAAATGGACTTTGCATTTAATTACGGGCGTGATGAAATAATTCAAAGCTTCATTTACATATGTTTACATTTAATTTGCATAACTGAATGCAAACCTTTTCCTTCTTGAGAGAGAAGTCAGAATACATTAAAGCTCAGAATTTAATTTTCTCAAAAATAGTCAAAGATTTCTAAAATCAGTGCCAGTGTCCTAAATAAATATGTATAAAAATAATAAACTATTATTCATTTGCTTTAACTTTTTCGTTTTTGAAGTCGCAAGGCATACCTTCGATTCTCGATCATGAATGATTTTTCCACTTTCAACTCAAGTTCAATTTCGTGGCGATTCCCCTTCTGATAGTACGACAACATCAAAGAACGGTTTGAAACAAAAGGGTTTGGTTGGGCTTGTGGATTTGGGAGAGGGTTCCAACAAAAATGAAAGCCTCATTGTGTAGCCCGTTTCAGTGGCTTCACTTTCATATAAAATTCATACCAGGTTGCAATTCAAATAAAAATTACCACAGCCGATTTTCCGTGAGCGTTTTTATATACAATTGTGCATATACACCTGTACAAGCTTACTATTTGCGATCCAGATAAAAATTTTGAATTGCATGCTATATCGTGTTATATATCAAAATGAAGCTACTTTTGTGTAGATTCAACCTACCGTCACACAATTTCTGGAACCGATCCTTAATTTGGACAGTTACGTGATTTATAATAATTATCACAGATTTGATCGTAAGTTGACTCATACGCGTGTAACATGAATGAACATGAAGCACATCTTGCGCGCGAACGCTTGTATTTCGAATTGGCTTATAATATCTTCATCGAATGCATATGACAAATTCACTTCTCTGAATCACATTTCAAAACAACAACTTTACACAAAACATTACATTTGGGAGGAATTCAAGGTAATTAACTAATTACGCATTATGTAGTTTATATCATTTGTATTATGCGTTTTTTATTAAACATTTTGCATTCATAATTGACATCATAAGTTGTTATTATGAATGATTGTAGATGTCAGATTACGTTTGCGACCTCTGTAAAGATCCTATCAAATGAACGAAAAGGAGAGTGAGAGGCAGCCTGTGGGAACCGTATTCCAATTTTTGTGGACGCCAGGGTCTGGAGTTTTTCGAAAGTGACATCATTCATGACAGTTGTAAGGCATATGTGACGAAATACAGCAATAGTGATCCAGGAGAAATAGTGAGCAAGCACAGACTTTACCATCGAATTAGAGAATTGCAAGAGACAAGGCGCATGCACCAGCAGAATGTTCCAGATAACATGGAAGTCGACTATGATGATTTCGAATCTAACGTAAGCATACAAATAATCAAACATTGGTAAATGGGCATACCAGTCAACCTTAAATCACTTGCAAATAATTACAATAATGAATTAGACAATAATTACAAATAACCTACAAACTTTGTTTCAGAACAATCATCCAAATGATGCAGATGAGGCAGATTCTGGACAAGTCACGCCCCCGCAAAAATCAGTTCCGGATCACGATAATCCTTGTGTACGTTTCTCTGAATTATTTACATAGCATGGAATTCTGCATATCATGGATTTATACATGGCATACATCTGGTGTCCTGGCATATATCTGGTGTCCTGGCATATATCTGGTGTCCTGGCATATATCTGGTGTCCTGGCATATATCTTGTGTCCCGGTAAACCTCTTGTGTATTTAGATATATCTGGTGTCCTGGCAGACCTCTTGTGTCCTTGCATATACCTGGTGTCCTGGCATATATCTGGTAACCCGACATCTACTGGTGTCCAGGCATATATCTGGTGTCCCGGTAAACCTCTTGTGTATTTATTGTATCTGGTGTCCTGCAAAACTATTGTGCCCTCCCATATATCTGGTGTCCTGGTATACAACTAGTGTCCTAGCAGATATCTGGTGTCCCAGTAAACCTCTTGTGTATTTGTTTATATCTGGCATCCTGGTATACGACTGGTGTCCTGGCATATATCTGGTGTCCAGGCAGACCTCTTGTGTATTTGTTTATATCTGGCATCCTGGTATACGACTGGCGTCCTAGCATATATCTGGTGTCCCGGTAAACCTCTTGTGTATTTGCTTATATCTGGTGTCCAGGCAGACCTCTTGTGCTCTGCAATATATCTGGTGTCCTGCCATATATCTGGTAACCCGACATCTACTGGTGTCCTGGCATATATTTGGTGTAACGGCAGACCTCTTGTGTCCTGGCCTATATCTGGTGATTTTTTATGTATACAGGCACACAGCTACTTGATGGAGGTGTCTGAACCGGACATACAGCCCAGTACATCTAAGAGATGCTGAATTTCTGATGCTAGTGATCCGAGTAGAAAGGAGTTTAGTTCAGACCGAAGTTAGGATTATTGTCAGTCGTGCAAACCACGGATTTTGCAAATTTTAACAGAAATCAACCAGCGCTTTCAACAACTGAATTTGAAGGTAGAAAACTTGGCCTCGATGTGCGGTTTGGATTTGGCAATCATCTCAGACGAAGTACGGCAACCAATCTCCAGCATTGCTGAGTTCCAATTTGCTGCAAATCGGTGCGAGGAAACGCTTCAACAAGTGGAGGTTGATATGATGAGCAATTCTATCAACTCAATAAGCGACAACATTCTCGTGGAGACAGTATATTCCGAAAGTATCAATACTGAAGCAAGCGAGCAAACTCAGAATACGTCGATTGGCATGAAGGGAGATCAAAACGGGACTGAATACGTCACTGTCAAAATTCGATCGATTTCTTATTCGGAGAGTTATTGCTGCGTATGTAAAAGCAGCGAAGGACGTTCAAGAGTCCCCACAACTGCCCGTGATGATTTTTGGCTATCAGAACGAATTCTAATTCATCCTAGAAGCCGGACTTGCTCAACTCATCTCAGGAATAAAATGTTTCTAGATGAAGCCAAAGTGGTATTATGTGAAAAGAGGACAAGGAAAAACGACACACTACGTCTCCCGAGCAAGGACTTCATGGATTTCGTTCATAGGATAACGGATCGAGCAATTTGCAAGCCCGGTTTGCTGGATTTTTCTTCTTCTAAAGTTAAAGATGAAGATTATGTGCTGCTTCTCGGTCTGAAACGGGAAGCTTTCGAAGACATATGTAGCTTTGCTCAGAGATACATGCGGAATTCAGCTCTGCGTTCGGTGAAAAATGCTGTTGCAATGTTCTTTTGCCACCTTCGACTTGGAGCCTCACTAAATATCATTGGGCACCTATTTGGTAGTCAGTCCGTATCCACTGTCAGTGCTATCAACACAAAGGTTTGTTCTGTTTTGGACCAGTATTTCGTTCCACAAAATCTTGGCTACAGCCACATTTCAAGGGAGAATGCGATTGAGCTGCATGATTCAATCTACGTTCGAGAACTTTTTGGCGTCCCCGAAGGCAACCTAACCTAAGCATAATTCCAGATGGAACTTACTTATACCTTCATAAGCCTAAAGACCAGAAAATCCAGAAGTGGACTTTTTGTCCACATAAACTCACAAACCTTGTCAAGATGATGATGATAGTTCTTCCCAGTGGTTACATGCTTCATGCTGATGGTTTATTCTGGGCTTGTCATCCGAATAACGACGCCAACATCTTGCTTTGCATCAACTTTGCTGTTGCAGAGGTTTACAAACTTGCCTGCCAATTTGACTGTCAAAGAAATTCTGAATGCTGTCTGAAACTAAATTTGTTTTCGTTCATCTTATCATGGATTTAGTTATTCTTGACTTTTCCAACTTTATTGCATAAAGCGCATGATCTGTGTAAACAAATTTATGCTTGAAGTCATAATTATTACTTACTACAAGTTTGAGATAGTAATTTTCGATGATTTTATGAATTGAAATCCCTGTTTTAGCCGTGTATTTTCTGTTGTCACGTCACATGGTAGGTTTAAACTTGTTTATGTGAATGGCAAATTGAAATGGTTTAATTTTATAACTTAACTCAAGTCGAAAGGAATGTTGAATAGTGTTTTGGTTGTTACTGTTTCCCATTATATTCTGTATTATTCATGTCGCCTTGGAGTAAATACGAAGTCCACACATTTTCATCTTCGCTTCCTCTTTTCCCTTAAAAGCTGAATCCAGTCAGGTGGAGTGCAATGTGTCGACTCTGTATCTAAAAATCGTTTTGAAGTGAACTCCACAACCCAAAAAGAGTAAGTTTGATGAACCACAAACACAAAACACTCACATCATAAATCATAAATTCATTATTTGCATTGAATATTGTCTGGCAAAAACGCAATAGATCAAAAAGTCCACAGTTGGGGTTCAGGTCGAAACTTGAAAGCTCCTTATCCACATACTGATACGTTGTGGTAGCGAGTTGCAGAGAAGAGTATAGGCATGATGAATGCATTTGTTGATGTTTCAAATACACTGAATGTAAATTTATTTAGTTTTTTTATTAAGTACTGAGTAGTGATAGCGATTTTGCGCAGCAGAGACTTGTCCCACTGTTTTGATTGCTTGACTCTTACGATTATAGTTGAGAATTACAATATTTGTGATAATATCCTATACCCAACTAAATATATAATGTGGGCCTAATGTTGAGTCAGCAAATGTGGTAAGTTTGGTAAGCAAATGTGATGCATGTTTGGGCTTGGCAGGAAGTATAATCTAAGCATGCATAACGGTATATATAAATTTTCCATTGGATGGTATCCGCGACCCGTTTATAATCCACATGAATCATTCTGATTATCGAATGACTCATAATACCGGACATTTCAAGTTGAACTTTTTCAATAGAAGAATAAACCGGTTTGGCTAGATTAACTTGATGACTTGAATATTTGACATATTTCATGTGACAAATATGAGTGACAAACCCGTCAAGGATTATCCGCCGAAAGGAATAAAATCCTAAACATTCATAAATTGCTTTTATGGAAGTAGATTATTTTAAAATATTTTCCAACACTACAAATCCCATATATAATCCTGAGTTAGGTTACATTTCTTGAAATAATTAAGTTCCCAAAAACAAATATGTTTTTACAAATACGAACCTATTTATATATCTCTCCATTGGCTAATACCTGTTTTGACTGGGCCATCAGTGGTTCGCATTGATGGCCTTCTTGAGAGATTGGCTGATCACTAAGCTTCGCTAAGGAATTCGTTAAATAATCAAGTTTTACACGAAAATAACTTTGAACTTTACGAATGACGACAAAGAAATAACTTATTTACACAAAGACCAAATAAGTGAATAGAATAAGTAATTAATTTTGCCACCTTCGAAGATATCCTCTTCAATAATAGTATTTTCATTTCACATGCAAAGGCCATACCAGCAACAGCCAATCCTCCCAGGAATACCACAAAAATTACGGTGACGTTACCCGTCATCGATGGTTGCTTCAAAACTACATTTCCTCCCTGATTCTTTCCACCAAAGCTAAGAAGCCCGACCCACTTCTTCCACAATCCTGCTTGTGAAATTGAGAACAACCTCTTCACAAGGTACTGAGCCATC
>JAQFZW010004483.1:0-10203 GCA_034687055.1 Heteromurus nitidus
ATTTTTCTGTTTTTGACAACCTAAATGGTGTCAAACATGCGCAAGTTTCCATTAAAGTCCTGTTTGTCAGGTTTATTCTTTATTACGCTGTTACGTAGTAAGTAGCAACGTCGAATACACGTTAGATTATGTACGCATTCGTCATACCGCAACCATCATCATTTACGACACTTCTCACTCCCAGTCAGCCAGAAGAAGAAAAACAAAAAAATAATAACTTGAACACAAGCACAAGTTCTCTCCTGTTCACGTGGTTAGCACAAAAAAAGTTAAACCTTAATCATAACCACCACATCCATACAACGAAACACTAATGCCTAAGTATGCAGACACTCTTGCTGCTCAGGTGTTCACTCCTGAAATTTGAGAAACCATGATCCCAAAATGCATCTGCTGCACGCTGCACTTACAGGGTTGCTGCAAGGTACGTACATGCTCATACAAAGTGAATGGGCGAGAAGAGTGCATTCAGTTCAATTCAATTCAAACATTCCATTCTATCCATATATCCACGTCGACAGAATGGCTCGTCGACGGCATGATGTCATCGTTTGTATTTGGTCAGTACCTTTCATATTTTTTTCGTCTACACCTATCCATCATACTATCTCTCATTTGCTTATTAAACGTTATCACTGATCGTTGGTTTTTTTGCGGTATCCAAGAATTGTTAAGCTCTAAGTGATGATGAGAGGAGGGCTACGTCAAAAAAAAGCAGTCGAAAATAAATACCAGACCAGATTGTAAACGAGGAGTGAGAAATGGGGAAGCATAATTTTTTCACGAGAATCGAGAATAACGTTTACACATGAGTTGGTTGTATTTCGCTAGTGAAGTGACATACCTATGCACATTTCAAGTTTATCAAAACACACAGCCTCTCTTTACCTGACTCCCTCTTGAAAAAGGTTTCTCTCTCTCTCTCTATTAATTACCCATCTCTCGCTGCAGAGACACGTACCAATGGATCATTCATATACATAAAATGCAAGAAAAGCACAGTTGTGTGCGCACAACATCATCCTCATCCCCTGACAACACCAGGTTACAAAGAGTGCACATAATATTCTCGTCGTAGTTGTGAGATGAGCAGAGGAGTGTTACGTAAATGGGTTTTGCTTGGAAACGAAAAATGATGAACGTAAACGTGGAATTTGAAGTCTGTTGGATTGGAAGTGGCACGTATGCATGCATTCTTTCCTCGAGCAAACATCATTTACGTGCGTAGTAACGTTAACTTTGTATTTACTCACTTTACTGTACTTTGCTTGTATTAGTCATAAATGTTATCTCTCTCTCTCTTGTTCATAACATTATCAAGGCAGAGAGGCTCAAGTTAAGTTTTGAGTCAGCCAGAAACATCATGTATGAGTCCATTTTATCATCATCAACATCACGACTACCACGGAGATTGTGTACAATGAAGCTAGAGAATTGTTGATGATGAGAGACCTCGAACGGTGCAAAATGCACGTGGTTTTTGCCCATACCACGACGCATTCATATATATAAATAGTAGCCTCATCGTGCAAGTATTATCCTCACCCTCACCATCCCAATCATTCCTTCTCTCTATTACAGTAATAGCACTTGACTTACCATTACCGTATTCGAATTTATATATATGTGTGATTACTTACATTGCTGCTATATTGCACATTCAGTTTCACGATTCATTTAAAAGGCTAAGGCTTCTTGAATGGAGCCCAACTATTATCGTACACGTTTTCCTCTTACAACAGCAGCCGGTGGCCAATACAATATATTGTTGTACGGAAAATGCATTGTACGTGCTTGTCTTCCTTCTTCGTCTGCTTCGTTATCATCAAAATTCACTCAATTTTCCGTGTAACAAGAAACAGTTGCACTGAAACCGAAAGATAGCATATTATACGACTTTTCGCTGCTCAACAATGTACTCCTCATTTCAGCGAGATTTTAGAGACCCAAAAAGTGCTTCTTAGGAAAAAGATGAGGGAAGGGAAACAACCCGTGAAAATGATCCCTGAGTCTCTATAGTTCGTATGTTTCCCGAATAGCATCTCAAAAAGGGCTCAGCGATGATGACGACGAGAAGGAAGCTCAGAATGGCGTTTTATTGCATAAGCGAGTGAGCGGAGTTGTCGAGACGGGAAATATGCATGTGTTTCAATTGCAAAGTGAGGAAACACGAGGTTCGTGCTGTTATTAAGTTGATGCTTTGTGACAGCAGCAAGCGCATGGATAAGCAAGGAAAGGACGACGGAGCAAGTTCCACAAGGATTATTATTATACATGAGGAATACATACATAACACATCCACACTACCATGATGATGATGATAATAATGTAATATATTACGTTTGACTGCTCTCGTGTAGTTTATTCAACGCTTTTTCCTTCCAATATTATTATGCTGAAGACAGAAAAATGCAATGGAGAGAAGGAAGACAGAGAAGAAAATGATGTATCTATGTTGCATCAATGATGACAACGCCATAGACCAGCGGAGTAGTTTCAGGGAATACTTGTCAGCTTCGAAGCATCCAATACACTCATGTCTTGTGTATGGTTTGCATTTTCTGAGCTAGTAAATTTCGTATATGCCATGGCTGTGTAGTTAGTTTCGCCTACGTGTGTCTTTTTATCACACAGACTTTCACATGAGGACCACGTTGCATTCTTGTGCTCAGCGCAGTCATCATCATCATCATCACTTCAGCAATCTTCTCTTTAATGATGGGATAAAGTTTAAAATTTACAAAAAAAAGTTTTGAATGAGGCGTGCATCCGCTTCCTATTGATTTATCGGTAGAGCTGCTGTTGTGTGCTTGTTCTCTCTACACAATTCATAATATACATAAATGATTCACAGACTGTGAAGTTTGAAAGCGTTTAGAATGTGCGCAACAGTGCTCTAGCGTTGTATATATTCTGAAAGTAGTAAAGTTACACTCCTACTCTCCTACGAAGACATCTCCCTCCATCCACGTGCAGAAGAGTGCAGATGTGAGACATTAAACTGACAGCCTCTTTCCACAAGTATAGACTCTCTCCTCTGCTGGAGTGTAGGGTCATGAGAAACGTGCAATAAAGATAATACTGCATGATTTGTTTGAAGAGCAACATCTCCACACACATGTATGCATGTATATGCATTCTTTGGTTTGCCATCTTGGCATAGTATTATGAACCTACATATATTAGATTAACTTACAGTAAGAAAGCGTAGTACCTTTAGACCTTTACAATATAAGTTTTTTACAATCAGCTCCTCGGTGAATACGTGAGCTTGAGTTTACTACAAGCTCCCCAGAAGATAGTATGGATATATGTGAATATTTATATACGGGCGGATACTAGACTCGACCGCTTGGATAGCAAAAAATAATACGTGGATGTGGATACGTATTTCTAAGAGAATATCTGCAAAGCTAAATAAAATTCACTCTGGAGAGGGTTGATTCACATTACATTATGCATCACTTGCTTTCTTCCTCCAGCACTGTACTTTGATGATAGTGTTCGAGCGAGAAGCTACATTTTCATTCCAGAAAGGAAGGAACGCAACAAGCAAGAATCCCACACTGGAATTATATTACACGTGTGACGTTTATGATGCTTGCTAGAGTCGAAGTCAATCCGGTAGACACGATGCATGGTATGAGCCTCTGGGTATCTAATGTTCGTCCGTTCTGGATAATAATGCTGATAGCTGGAGAGCCACAAGCATATGTATATTATTCGCTTTTGTGGAACTCTTGGAACGAAAGCGTTTGGTAATTATTGAAAGTAGGCTCAATGCTAAATAATCATGTAATCATGACGACATCGAAAATTACGGATGTAACAAGACCAAACGCTGTTGTTACGCTTTATAGAAAGCTATGCTAGCCATATTGGCTTGCTGCAATTAGGTACTGATGACACGAAAATGTGGACAACAAACTGAAGGTAGAATACGAAGAAAAAACACTCCCACAAAATGTTTGCATATAATTGTGAATCAGAAAAGTGGTGTGGCACACGTGGTCTGGGGAATGTATTGACGCATGCGATGTCTGTTCTCTTATCGCATATATATTATTATGCTAACAGAAACAGGTAAAAACAAAAGCATGCTTGTCTTGTCGCTATGCTATGTTTACCCATCATGATGGACAAGTTTCAGATGCAATTTTCTCCACTCTGGAAATCGATATGCATATAAAAAATTTGCAGTAGCAGAGTATACGCATATAGCAGAAAAGTTGGTACACTTGAAGCTCATTCTTTGTTGAGCTCATAATCAAATCAGATTTTCCCTGTCAAATCGCGCCGTTTCATGTTGAAGGATTATTGTTCGTAATGGACAAGCCGCAGAGAGGAGCTAATGTTTATCGCTTTGTGTTATTTAAATTTAAAGTTAAAGTAAAACAAGGGAGGTGATAACATCACGATGACTTGCTATCGGTATGTTTGCTCGTCTCCTCGCTCTTTTTCTATGTTTGCAACACGAACTTAACATGAAAGCAGGAGAGAAGTGTGTGAAATGTAACCATTTCAAGGATATATTCGAGTAACAAACAACTCCTCGATAAACTATAATAATAAGTAGAGAGATAGTATGCAGGTATGTATTGATGATGATGCAAATTACGTGTGTGTGTCTATCTATGCACACCTTCCCAAAATATACCATCGTGTGAACATGTGCTCCTTTTCTCTGCTATCATATTTTTTGGGGAAAAATAGCATGCAAATGACAACATATGAATCCGGTCTGTTTGACAAGCACATGTATCCATGTGTGTTTTTTTTCTAATTCCAACCAAAGTTGGAAGTAGTACAAAGTTCAAGACAGGGTGCTCAAGAAGCCAATTATGATTAACTAATTTCGGAGAATTACTTGAAATGCTGGAAAATTTGGAGAGCACATGACAGGGCAGGATCTGCTGAGTTGACAATCTTTGTGCAAACAGTCACAATGGAGCAAATAAACGTACTTGAAGAAATGTATCGGCACGATTACTTTTTTATATGGTGTTATTAAATTAGAGCATATCAATCTTGTGCATTGTCTACAAAGCAAAATAACAATTCCTTTTTTAACTCTGCCTCTCTGCCGAGGTGATTTTTTGTCTCAAGCGTTTTATGACGAGTACATGTGTGGCGAAAACATGTCGTAAAAGTTAAGCCTAACTTAAACTTGCTGTAAGGCATTTTTTGCAAAGTAGAGCATTGCTGAGCTTAGCAAATACTCACTCAGTCTAACCAACAGTTTCTAAATTATCCACGTGCACATCTTGTTAGGTGAATGCTTGATGATACAGTAAAACATAAAAAAAACTGAATGGCTGACGCAGTGTGGTTTCAACGAATCATCAATTATAAAACGTTTGAATCACCTAATTTAAATTCTAATGCTCCGTCAGATCGCCATATTTAACCTGATTAGACGCATAAGAAGGGGGTAAACGACCAAATAAAAGTTGAGAAAACTTGATCTCGGTGATCGTGTAAAGGAGTGAAAAATGACTCATCTCTGAGAATGTAGGAGGCAAAATATAGACACCATGGCTGTGCTCTCTCCGTAGTTGCTTGTAGTTTTGTGAGGCGAAGTATAGATAATTTTTTACGATACAGGCAGCAAACTACGTAAGACAGAGGTGTGCAAATCCATAAAATGCTCTATATTTTTTGGGATATTTTTATGACAACGCATGATGTTAGTTATATATAAATACAACGTAAAATGTTGGTACATAAGTTGGTACGTGATGGAGAAAAAGTTTGCATCATTACGAAATGGAGAGAGATGGAAATCAGCAGAAAAATGTTCCAGCTAATCATTTCAGCAGCTGTCATACTCAAGTCAAGTCCGGTTAACATGATATCAACCTGGTATCATATTATCATTTCCTGTTGAGTTCGTTAGCGAAAAAAAATTCCACCGAATAATACAGATCATTGCACAAGTCCAGATGTAGGCGGCCAATTTTTTTTTTAAATTTGGAGGAAGGGCCAAGCTTTCACTAGCCATAACATGACCACCTCTATAAAATATATCGTATCTTATTATAAAGGCAAAAGCGACAATCTACATTTTAACTTTCAAACAAAACCAATAACATTTTGACTCGTTTGCCTTAGTTTCGCTCTAACTAGAAGGGGATATTGTGCAAGTCTTTTTCGATTAAAGGATGAATATCTGAAAGAAAATCGTAGGCAAAAGATATGAATGAACTGCATGTGACTTATGGTGCCACACCAAAACAAAAATTGTGTGTTAGTTAACGTAAAAGGTTTCCCTGTCAGTTTGACTAGAGAGTTGAGTATGGGTGTTGCAAATTCTACTCGCTCAGGTTGCATACCACGCGCTCAAGAATGTATGTATGTATATATTGCTGATGATGATGGTGCTTGAGCAGATAATGTGGACTATTGTTGTCATATCAAACTCTATGCATTCATCATGAATTATCATTATCAATTACTGCTAGTGCTCAGTGTATTATTTAAGCAGGGCAAGGCGTGTATCTAAACTCTCAACGAAACGTTTTAATGCAAGGATGTTTCCTTGATGTGTGAGTGCAGTAGAATTGTAGAAGTAAATGACCGTTGACTGTTGACTACAATATCCAAGGATGGAAGAGTGGATGGATTGTAATAAGTATCTCAGCCTGGTTGGGGATAAATTAATTGTAAGTTTGACTTTCTTTGGAAAGGAACAGAGATTTAGAGACTGAAATTGGCAGAATTTGGTTGGCCCATTCACTCACCCTTAACAGATCCTGTTGGCGTCGCCAAGACGAGCGTGTATCCTAGAGAAATTCATTTAAAATTAAAGTTTCGCAATGATGGATTGCATTGTCTTCTCAATGAAAGGATTACAATATGTATATGCAAACAAATGACATTATAAACAAATACTTATGAAATGAAGTTAACAAATCGAACGGAAATTATATATTACATTTCAACACATTTTATCGTGAAAAAGCGCTCATTTTCAGACACTTCTAATTGGTAATAGAATTCCTGGAATCGAAGTTTTATCTTTATCCTAGTAATATATGATACGATCCTATTACACTCAAGTGTAATAAATGCTATCTTATCAGAATTTTGGCTGGAACTTAGTCATTTTTCTGCTATATGGATTTTCAAAGAAACGACATCCCAGGTTGACAACCAATACTCCCCTTCCGCAGCGCTCCCACACACACTCACACACACACGAGTCGTGTCCTTTTTCCAAGTGGGAAGTGGGCACATTCACTTTAATAGCTGTTGCCATTACCATTTCGAAGTTTCGCATAGAGTACTTTCGAAGTAGCCCCTCTCTCTGACTCTGACTAAACTCTCCCAATTACCACAAACTTCATATACTACAAATAACCAAACAATTACCCTTTCCTCAATCTCTACATCCACAATGCCACTGATGTGAAACGGCATATTACGGCATACGAGCAAAAGTGCGGTGCAACTTGCCAACACGCCAAATTAAGCAAAGATGTGCCACGTTGCTTGAGTTGGCTCCCACTTTACTCTGCGGTGCCCATACAATAATTCTAAGACACAATTCTACTACGATATACTATATGCCTTACCATATACGAGAGTAATTAGCAGCTCAATAATAATATTCTTTGTGGTGAAACTCGGCCAATGCCACACAGACATCCGCAGCTAAGCTAGAGTCCAAGTTAACTAATAAACATACATATAGCATTTGGATGGACTATCGTACATACTAGTCCTCGTGTGTGCAACATACCAGCACATGCTGACCAAACAACCGGTGGAAATGTAGGATTACTTGTTACATTTTTGCGAGTTCCTTGGCTGAAAATAATCCTCGTCGGAGAGAGGGAGAGAGCCATATTGCTGCGTTACTTTGTGTGATAATATAGCTCTGGCTCTGCTCGGTCAGAAGTTTTCGACGGAAAACGAGCATAAAGGGAAACTACAATGAGGAAAGTATATATTGTAGAGTGTCTGCAATACAGATTGGTAGGTGATGTCGATGTGCGATGGTGATGTGGCAGTTAACTCTCTCTCTCCGAGTGAGTATATATGGCAAGCTTTTATGTAAAAGCTTTTGTGCTCGAACATGCGTACTACCCGTTCCCCTTCTTCTAACAGGCTCTTCAAACAGGAAGATGGGGAGACCTGTAGAAAAATATCGGGTGATAAAGATGTGTGTGTGTGTGGAGTAGCACACAAACTATATAGGAATAGGCAGCCAAAGCTTGTGTGAACTGAAGAGCATTTTTGGATTCTCTATGCCAATATACTATATGAGACTGTGGAGGGTAAAATTATACGTATGTCATCTTTCCCATTGCAGTAGTCTTAAAAAAATCGGCATTCTACAATAGTTTGTGAAATAGACTTTCCTTCGTCACTAAGTCACTTGCTCAACTTTTTGTCATTCCGACGTACTTTTATATAGAATTAATCCGACAGACAAACGATTGAGGAAATCCATATAAAAATATACTTTTGTAATGGACATTTTTCGGTTGACCAGAGCAGAGCTTTGAGTCGCTGTGCGGTTCATTACAGAATAATTATCAATACCATGTTAATTATTTATTAGGATAATGTTACATATTATGCCGGGCTGAGGTAGCAACAGCATATATTAATCAATTAATCCCTTCGCGATGATTCTCATTTCATTCTGATATATAATATGGCAATGAACTCGAGCAAAGTGCCAAAATATAGCCTCTCACATAGCAACACTACTCCCTTGTTTCACACGGCTTTTTCTTCTCAAAATTCATTTCCACGTCAGTAATTAACGTCCAGTTGGGAAGCCCTGATATTCCAAGTTTTTTTTTCTTACGTCCAAACTTTACTACACAAAGGACAAAGGACGCAATGCCTTCAGCAGCCTATTTTCGCATGCTATCATCACGGAGAAAAGATGGTGGCACATTGTGCTTCTTCTGGAAGCACTATTTTTCCAGAGACTCGCTACAATAATGATAACCAATGGAGGAAGAAATGATAATGATTTTATCTGTAGAAAGAATCCTGCGAGAAGTAGTGATGCCATGGGGCAGAACTCTTTTTATTTGAGAAGAAGAAAGAGAAAAGCCCGCGTGGAGCAGAGAACATGCGAGAGAGTATCCTACAGCTAGTTTCGTATTCACTCCCTTGCTCGCCTGCCTACTCCGGCTTCGAGCATGCGGTTATGACGTGGAGCATTGATCGAAAAATGTTGGCCTGTTTGCCGCTGTGAAAAGAAAGGGTTACCTTTTTTACAGAGGAAAAAATACGCGAACACAACATAATGTAAAATGTTCGGCAGGGAAATCTTATTTGAGCTTTGATGTTTTTTTTTTGTGTACGCCGAACGAACTAACGCATAACGGCTAGAGCACGTTCATGCAAACAAGGGTGATTTTTTCGTTGGAGAGAGAGAGAGATGCATAAGTTGTAAGTTGAGATCGGGTTAAATAATATCGTAACTTGCAATGCATCGCCTCCCTCTAATTCTTTATGAAGCATATTCATCAATATGCTATCTACCAGAATCATATCTTTCATAAATCTACAACAACATTATGCCGGTTTTATTTTCCAGTAAATTTCCAATCCAGATCCCATGGTCAAAAAAGTGACATTTTTGTCAGTAGTCTCATCTCGCTTTTTGAAAGAATAAGTTGCGAGTAATAAAGAATGCATCATATATATTCTTTCTCTGCGAAGGGAACACATATTTTCCCTTTAGCATTCCCGGAAGCGAGAACATTTTTTATGGGAGTGTAACAAAGCATAAATGAGAGTGGTATGTTGAGGCATCGATTTTACCAGCAGATACGACCGTGTGCACTTCCGTTTGTTTTATAATCTTGCTGGAGAATCTCCATTTCCTCATAACTTGCAGTTTGGTACATGCCTCTTGTGCAGATAAAAAAAAAACTCAGGGGAGAGAGAGGAGGAGAAGAATATGTGTTTTTTTCTGTGGTCTCAAATGAAATCCAGCCAGGTCACGCATGCTTGATTTATTTATGTACATGAATACGTACTGACGACGACGACGGGACAGAACTTACTTTTATGCGGAGAAAAAATATGCACACCAACGGCGGACCAAAACTTAGATGACACATGGAGGGACGTATTAACGTCAGAACCTAATGGAATCTTTCCACTTCTATCAGTTTCTCTCGTTCGATGCTAAAAAAAAGGAGGAAAGCACATGGAGGAAAAGAGGTGCACGTG